>CALNHX010009589.1:0-48387 GCA_940337035.1 Agriotes lineatus | reverse complement strand
CATTCTAATATTGTAGTTATAATTTTCTACTATTTCTTCTACAGATTTTTCTAAGTACATTATTCCCTTTCCTCGGTACACAGTTTTAGCTTGCCTTCTAGCTTTGTTGTACTCGTTTTCATTTTCATGTTGTTTTTTGTTAAATATATTAATTTAGTTTTTCTTCTATTTTCTATTGCTATTTTACATTTCCATTTTTGTGCAGCCAGATGATTGTTGATTCATTCCAAAGTTTTAGCGTTTTTTCGTATTCGATTATTTCATTAAATAGTAGTGTTGTTGTTTCTATCAGCTTTCCGACTCGCATTTTAGTATTTCATTATGTATTCCGTCTCCGCTGGATCATTTTCCTGCTTGTAAGTGCTTTTTGACTTCATATAGTTCTTCCACGGACTCTTGGGATATCCTGTTTTTCGTAGTTTAATCTTTGGGGAAATTCTTGGTATTTGTTGTGTAACTACTGCTCGTACCAACAGGTAGTCACTATCTATATGTGCTCCTTGGAGAGTTCGTATGTCCGGCATTAAAGATGTATGAATATATTTTTATCAGTATATGGTCTATTAGGTGATTGTGCTTTGTTTCTATTCCTCCTATTTTCTGATTTTGACATTAAAATCTATATTGCTGTTTGTCCTCCTTTTCAGCATCTTCTGACGTTGTGTGTACATTTATAAGTGTTATTTTTCTATACTTCCCTCTCAGTCTGACATAGCTAAGTATTTCGTTGATTCCTTTTATATTCGAGTCTATGATGAGTTTCTAATCGTTTTCTTCATTATAAATCCTGTTCCTAATGTATTTTGTTCACCTTCAAAGTCAAGGTAAAGATAGTTAATTATCTCTGTTATTTGTGAGTCCTTTATGTTGGTCTCTTGTATCCTCTTGCTACTGGAAATTATTCAGCAAAAACAACAGAAATTAGGATTTTAGAAACTCAGAAAGTGTTTTCTGCTGTTTGAAATATTAAATATTACTTGAAATTCACTCTATTTGAGTATAACCAAATGTAGATTTTTCTTTGTTATACTCCTTTTACAAATGTACCATTTCAAATTTCAACTTATTCTATGTTTAGAGATTCATTCTTTACTGATTTGCCTATCGCACAACCATCCATTCATCTATCATTGGCTCTATGATCCATGTAGGGTCTTTGCCTGCTCAACGACTGTCTTCTTGTCCCTTTTGGTTTCCTTTAGTATGCCTTTTTTTGTCCTTGAATCTTTTCGTTCTTACTATGTGTCCCAACCATTTTAGACGCTGTACTTTGATTAGGCAACTATGTCCGAATCTCCATCTTAGCTTGTGGTTCATTTCGGTTCTCCATTCTCTTCGTTCGTGTACAGGGATGTATATTCGTCTTAATATTTTTGTTTCGAAGATTCCCAGGTTTTTCTTGCGTTTTTGCTTTAGAACTTATGATTCATGATTGATTATTGTGTTATATTCTTTTTTTATTTGATTTAAATATGTTTTCTTTTCTTTCTTTCTCCCCTTCCTTGTACCCTTGCGGGCTTCGGATTTGGGTTGCTTATCCAGTCGTACATTTTCTCCACTCTTTTGTTTACAGCTAGTTCCTTCATCTCATTCACTGTTTTCCCTCTATCTTTTCCTATTTCTGCTATTTGTTGTATCCATTTCTTCCTAGGTCGTCCTCTTCTCCTTTTCTTATAGTGTTTTGTTTACCATACTTTTCTAGTCAATCTGTCTGGGCTCATTCTTGTGTGACCGAACCAGCTAAGTTGTTTTCTTTGTACCTTACTCATTATTGACTCCAGTTCTACCATTTCCCTTATTGTTCTATTGGTTAGTCTATCCCACTTTGTTTTCCCAGCTATTCTTCGTAGGTGCTTCATTTCCATAGCTTCTATCTTCCCTGCATGTTTCTTCTGTATCGTCCAGTTTTCACATGCGTATAATAGTGTTGGGATAGTTATTACATTATGGATTCTTAATTTTGTTTCTTGTTTCAGTTCCTTCTTCGATAACGGTGGTCTTAATGCATAGTAGAGTTTAGTTGACTTCCTCCCTCTGTTTGTTAATTCTGCGTCTATGTTGCCATCATTTCTTATTAGACTCCCTAAATATTCATACGTTGTCACTTCCTCCAATGTTGTGCCCTTGTAGTCTAAGAGCTGGTGACATTTTTTGGTGATCATTTAGTTAAGGCCTACTTTTTCAGAGAATGTTGCTGAAGGCATGTATAACTGTCATCTGTAAGGATTCTCCTAGATAGCGGTATCGGAGGGAGGCAGAACACCCCCAATTTGCACTGTCAGTATATGTCAAATTCGAGGTGAGCCGGTTAGGTTTTGTGTCAGTTTGTGTCAAAACTGACGGAAAACCTAACCTGCTAACCTCGAATTTGACATAGACTTACAATGCCACCAACCTATTATTCATACGTTTCAATTTCCACTTTTTTAGTGTAAGTTATGTCAAATTCGAGGTTAGCAGGTTAGGTTTTCCATCAGTTTTGACACAAACTGACACAAAACCTAACCGGCTCACCTCGAATTTGACATATACTGACAGTGCAAATTGGGGGTGTTCTGCCTCCCTCCGATACCACTATCTAGGAGAATCCTTACAGATGACACTTATACATGCCTTCAGCAACATTCTCTCAAAAAATAGGCCTTAACTAAATGATCACCAAAAAATGTCACCAGCTCTCCTACTATTGCACTTTACTGTTGTTTTGTCTTCATGCTTCTTATTTATCACCATTATCTTAATTTTCTCTGTATTTATTTCCATTTTCATTCGTTCTATTTCTTCTGTCCATATGTTCACTAGTTTCTGCATCTTCTTTCTTGTGTCTGCTATTAACACTATATGGTCTGCGTACATTAGTGTATCTACTTTTACCGGCTCTAGATTTCGATACCCTATTAGTGTTTGTAGTTATTTTGTTCTTTTCCTTGTTTTTAATTAATTTACTCATTACTATTATGAACAATAGAGGGCTGAGACTATCCCCCTGATTAATTCCTTTCCTCCATGCGAATTCATCTGACCTTTCTCCTCCTATCTGTACCTTTCCTTTAACATTTTTGTACGTGCTACGTATTACTTGTATGAGTGTTTTCGGGGTACGAGTTTCATTCAGGCATTTCAATACTACTTCTCTATCAATCGAGTCAAATGCTGCCCTGAGATCTATAAATGTCAAGACGAGTTCTTCCCCGTTTTCTAGTACTTACTTACTACTAGAACTTATGATTCATGATTGATTATTGTGTTATATTCTTTTTTTATTTGATTGAAATATGTTTTCCAATCCGTAATATCTGCTGTTTCCAGCTGTAATTCTTGTCTTTATTTCCTTCACTTGTCTCGTCTTCAGTGATCACGCTTCCTAAGTGTTTAAACGCTTGTGTTTGCTCCAAGATGTTGCTATTTATTCTATTTCCCTGTTCTCTTCTTACGTCTTTCATCAATGGCATATACTTTGGTTTTTCCCTCATTCGCTTTCAATTTTGCTTTTTTTTGCTAATTCACAGTGTGCCGTTTGTAGAGCTTGTTTTGTTCTAGCTATGTATAATTGATGTAAGTACATTGTATTCGTAGCATTTTTCTACATTTGTTTATATTGTAAATATGTAATCAGTACCTAGTCAATCTTCCACTTCTAAACCGTAATTAGTACTCGCCCATTAGGATATTCCTCTGCAATACCTACATTCCATCTTGTCTCCTTTCTTCTTGTATATACAGATGTAAGGAGCATACCATTGGGTTGGTCCAGCCATCTGACATTTTTTCTTCTGCATATCTCTTGTAGTAGTTTGTATATTTTGCTTATAAGTTCTCCCCCTCTGTTTTTGACTAATTTTGCTGTCACCTTGTCTTCTCCGGGTGATTTTTGGTTCATTTGTTATTCTACTTCCTCTTTCGATATTGCTAGTATGTTTAGGGTTTCGGCAGTTTCTTGAAATATTCTTTCCATCTTTCGGGTATCCCTTCATCATCAGCTACTAGTTCACCTTTTTTGTTTTTACATATTTTGGTTCTAGTCTGATGCCATCCTTTTTACTCTTTCACCTTCTGGTATAACGTTCTTATACTTTGGTTCCTATAATCATGTTCTAATTCTATGCACTACACTGCAAATTATAATGATAATCTGTTAAATTTCTTAAGGAACATATACAAATATGTTTAAAAATTCCTAAAAATGCATATTTGCAGTTTATTTCCTGTTATTTCTAGAACATCTATTACAGCAAAATTAGTAGAAAACTAACAATTCTGGTGGTTATCTTACAACAGTAGTTAAAATCTGTATCAATCTTCTACAGTATATCATTCCTTTCAATATTTAACCCCACATGAAAATTATTTAGTACCTAAACCGTATCGAAAAATTCTAGAAAAGTATTCAAATAATCTAAAAGTGGCCATGGAGTGCCTCAAATTTTTTTTTTTCGCCTGATTAATAATAATAAGAATTATTTGTGAAAATATGTCAGTAGTTAAAATTTGTCTGTGGTTAAAATTATCTGCTTAACCAGAAGCGGATAACAGAAACTAGTTGGTCAAATGGATTTATTAGTTTGAATCGACAGCCCTAATATTTACTTGATCTAAATAAGCTGCAGGAAGCATGTTCTTTTCCAAGAAAGCATGGGCAGCGGTGTAGGGATCATCGCCTTTGTTGAAAGGTAGTTTGAGAGGAGGCTTTCCATCTTCCACGTCAACGGAGAATACAAAATCGTATGACTGAAAACATTTCATTAGATTTTATTTATGAATGGCATTAACTATTCACCTTTCCTTCATATGTGGTTTTACTGCCAGCATTGGGATCGGCTCCGCCTAGAACATCACCTACTTTTTCCCAATGGCTGTTTTCACCCTCCTCTACCCAAGTATAGGCTACAACGCCATTTGGCTCACGCACCATCTTCATCTGACCTGCCTTTTTGCCAGGTTCATATAGAGCTTCCTTTCCTGGTAAACTAAAAGAATCTCATTAAATGTAACTTAACTTGAGGTGCCTCCATATTCCGAAAGCGAATGTGAATCATTTGTGATTCAGAAAGCCTTGAATGTAGCATTTTTTATATTGTATTTGTACAGCTGCAGCATTTCTCTGCCAATTTTATGCTATATTTCATTTTTTTGTAGCCTCTAAGCTGACAAAATGTAAGAGAATTCCAGATGCGATAAGCAGACAAAGTTAGAAAAATAATGGATTTATACAACAGAGCAGATGATTCACATTTATCAGTTGCTTGTGTATAGCAGTCATGAAACCCAAAAATTGAAACTTACTCAGACACCTTATATCCACCAATTTCTTGTGTACTCTGTTTTGACAAAGCAAGAACTTCTTCCTCAAACGTTTTTAAGTCAGTTTCACTTGCATATCTACTTTCATCCTGTGTAAAAATTCTTATCACACTATCACTGAAAATTAATTTTTTTTTTGCAATACAATTAAAAATTTCCCAAAACACTGAAGTACCTTGAACCAGTAACAATATCCCCATTGGAAAGACACGCTACAGTCCATACCGACTGTGCTGGCAACTGAAAGGTTTCAGTATTCACACCATCTTTCCAATACCTAACAGTTCTATCTTCGTCTGAAGTTACAAAACAGTTATCACCACCAGCTGTGTTCCTTGCAATACTACAAAAAAATATAATTTCTAATACTTAATAAATCACACTTTACACATTACCTGTAAATATAATTGGTATGGCCGTAATATGTATCCATATTACTGCCACCATACGACCAAACTTTAATACTGGCGTCGTTAGAAACGCTAATAAAACAGTTCAGTTCTGAAAAATCCGCCAAACCCCTAACACAGTCAGTATGACCTTCAAGCAATCATTAGAAACATCCCTGTTAACTGCTCCTAATTGAACTTACCTTGAATTGTGTTAATTCTATAACCCTCCTTAGAAAACACTCCAATTGTTTTATCAGCAGAAGCAGTAATTACATTTGCGTTTTGTAGCTGGATAACTGACCAAATAGCTGCAGTGTGTCCTGCAAACGTAACCACTGAGGCCTGGGGCTTGTTTAAAGCCCACATCTTAGCCGTTGCATCCCAGGAGCTACTCAAAAAAGTGTTTGAATCCAAGCCCTTGGACAAGTAGCACACTAGAAAAGAACAATAAGAAAGTTTTGACTTACAACTAAACCAACCAACCTGCATTGCTATGCTCCTTTAATGTAAATGTAGCAAATGGTTCGTGCGGTTTGTAGATAAGAATAACATTGTCGTTACCGCCAGCCACCACTAGTCCACTAGGAAATTCCTTAGTGGGTTCCAAGTATAAAACACTGGCAACAAAGTTCTTTTGGTCTCTGTAAGTCATGGCTTCGCTAAAACCTCCTCCCAAACTGTAAGAATGTATTGTTACAAATTATAACCTTGAAGTCGCCGAAACTTTACCCATTGGCACCCCATAATTTAGCAGTTTTATCTCGCGAACCACTCACAATACTATTTGTAGAACTACTTGCAACGGAACGAACGTCCAACGAGTGCCCATATAGGGCTGCACTTAATTTAAAGGGCTTCGACATTTTTCTATAATTTCGGGTTTCTTTTGTAGCGGTCAAAATTACTTGTCATCTGTGATGAGTAGTTCCCTTTCCAAGCCAACAATTTTTAAATAGTTCAATTTTCTTTCCAGTAGTGTGCATGGCTCAAATGTAAGACGAACTACTTCCAGTAAACCATGTAAATACAGCATATGATTTCTAGTTACTCTATACAACCAATCACAGCAATGAAAAGTTGAATTTGGACCTACAGCAATCGTTCGTCTTTATTCTGCTGTTGTTTGATACTAATACATTAATTTGACAGTGTGAAATGTCAAGACGATTGATTTTATGCATTAATTCTCCGAATATCATTGGTCGACCAATTCAATGAATAATTCTTTTGGTATTATACACAGCACTCATTTTCTAATTTCCTTTGCACAACGATCACGAAAGTCGTCTTTTTATACACGAAAAATCGTTAAGAAAGTACACTTTTTACTTCCCTCGTTTGAAAGACGAAGAAAGTATTGTAATCACGAAAAAATCACCTTCCGAGATTTCTTCAGATCTTCACGTTTCTGGGTTCCTAAATGACGAAAAACAGGTTTTCTCAATTGCGTCTGTCCGTCTGTCAAAAATCAGGGTGAGCACCTTAAAAAAATAAAATTTTGTTTATTTTTCCGTTAATTTTGAAATAGAAGAAAGTAATCATTTTCACATAGGTCAGGCTTTATACTTGCCGAAAATAGGACTCAACAGATACAGGATAATGTCACAAAAGAGTCGAAACGTTTTAACAATAAGACCGTTCCCTTAAATAGAAGCGCGCGCCGCACTCATTTCAATTAGGCTCGATGGCGCAGTTCGACTCATCGATGCAGTTACGATCGCTACGCAGATGCGGTTACGATCGCTATGCAGATGCGGCGGGATCAAACCCCAGCGAGATACATTTTTTAAAATTTGCAAATTGATCTAATTCGCGCGAGGGAAGTTCGGTGTAAACCCACTTACAGATTTTATGCATAGTGATCATGAAAGTCGTCTCTTTTTAACGAAAAATCGTATTGAAAGTACCACCTTTTTTAACGCAAAATCGTGAAAAATACACTTTTTTTAACTATTTTATTGAAATGAATTTGAGAGTTGTAAATTCCGAAGTCCTTTTCGACTACATTTCGAGTTACAAGAACTACGTGTACAACACGTTTTGAAAGTCCCCTCTTTTTCATTCATTTGCTTGATTAATTCGGGCTTCGCCCTTGTATCTCGAAATTTAATCGAAAAGGACTTCAGAATTTACAATTGTCAAATTGACAATTCGCAATTTCAATAAACGACTTTTGCGATCACTATTCAAAAAATAACTATTTAACGTTTAATTCGCTCATAAAATCACCTGCATGTAGTTGTGAAAAGTATAAGCAAAGACATGGTACAAATAATAATCATCATCATCATCATCATACCTATTAAATAATGCACAAAACTACAAGCCGTGTTTACACGTTCAAAAGTACCATGGTTGCATTCGTACGTTTCTTTTTTCGGGTTTTTGTAAACAAACTTCCCAGTACTTTTAATAGCGATATTATTACAGAAAACAATTACTTATTATGCCTGTTGATTGTGTTTTTTTAAACTATTGACACAGCTTCAAAGACAAGTCCATTTTGGTTAATTTTCATGTCTGTTTACTGAACGCTACCATCGAAGCCGTACCCTTTAAAGTAACCACAAAAGCGATACTGCATACATAAATATCTCATAATTTTTTTTTATCTACGACCACCACTAAAAGTAGGTTTTTTAGCGCTAGCTTGTTTCACTAAAAGTGACGTTTTATAGTTTACCGTGGTTAAAGAAATCAGCTGTTTACTTTTAGCCCATGTGCTAAAAGTGAAGCGAGGTTATAAAACTACAATTTCGAACTGGAAGTGAAGTTGTAAAGTTATTCTAGTTGCTTCTTGCGTTGCAGGTAAACTGTTTTTGAAATAATTAAAGCGTTATGTAATGAATACAGTC
Organism: Agriotes lineatus; assembly: GCA_940337035.1. Classification (NCBI taxonomy): domain Eukaryota; kingdom Metazoa; phylum Arthropoda; class Insecta; order Coleoptera; family Elateridae; genus Agriotes; species Agriotes lineatus. The sequence continues at coordinate 39,839 of CALNHX010009589.1, read as the reverse complement.
TGATGTGGAGTATTAATAATTACATTTCGTAACTGACCTTGACTACTGTCATTCGTAGACATTCGCCTGCGTGGCATGACCTACTGTTTATTATGACATAAATTAGAAGTGTCGTAGATGCAAACCTTTGTTAAATCGATATTTATGGATTAATAACAGTAAAATTAAGGTCGTAGATAAAATATTGTGTGCAACGCGTGCTAAAAGTCGTTTATGCACGAGACATGTTATGAAACTCAGCCTTCGGCTTCGTTTAATAATTTTCATGTCTCGTGCATAAACGTCAACTTTTAGCACTTCTTGCATAAATAGCTATTATCTACGACCACCACTAAAAGTAGGCATTTTAGTGCTAGCTTTTTTCACTAAAAGTGACGTTTTATAATTTAGCGTGTTTAAAGAAATCAGCTGTTTACTTTTAGCACACCTGTTATAAAGTGAAGTGAGGTTATAAAACTACAATTTCGAACTGGAAGTGAAGTTGTAAACTTATTCTAGCTACTTCTTGAGTTACAGGTAAAGTGTTTTTGAAATAATTAAAGCGTTATGTAATGAATACAGTTAGATGTGTAGTGTTAATAATTACCTTTGGTAACTGACCTTGACAGTACTGGCTTCGCAAACATTCGCCCGCGCGGCAAGGCCTACTGTTTATTATGGCATAAATTACAAGTGTCGTAGATGCAAACCTTTGTTAAATCGATATTTATGGATTAATAACAGTAAAATTAAAGTCGCAGATAAAATATTATATGCAACGCCTTCGGCTTCGTTTCATAATTTTCATGTCTCGTGCATAAACGTCGACTTTTAGCACTTGTTGCATAAATAGCTACTTTAGTCCCCTAATCCTCTTTATTATTAAATGGTTGTTGCATTTTATTAAAATTGTGGAATTTCCAGTGTCGTTTCATATGGGAAATGCCCATATAATTACCGTGTTTTCTAGATTCTATCGAAGATAAAATATTGTACGATAGACATGCGAAAAGCATCTTTAGTCACTCGCGGGGCTTAAAACGCTCGCTCACTCGCGTTTTAACTCTACCCCACTCGTGACTAAAGACTAGCTTTACGCACTTGTATCGTAAATTACTATTAATCGGTTCATTGAGGTGAATGTTGTATGTTTGTGTTCATAATAACATTTTTATATTCATATTGATTTATTTCTATGTAAAAGTTTAAAGTTTAAATACATGTTTATGAGTTTATATGCTACAAGTGTAGGCACATCTTTTCGATGCCCCGGGCTAATTTATTTCTTTCCTGGATTCAGATCGGTTCACATGCATAAATTTACAAGAACTGGCGACTTACCAGAAATTCCATAACGCCCCTGCAGTCTGGGTTGTAAATCAGAAACATGATACTAGGGGGTGCCAGGCGAACAGCGAGTCCTTTCATATAGCAGGTGGTCACACACACCTGACGCGAACACAAGCTCAGCCAATTCCACAATCAGTCATGCAAGCAAAACGACAAACATTCAGCTTTTAGCAGTAATGTGCTCATTACATAATACTTACAGGGGGTTTTATAGCCCCCCGCGTCGTCTCACGTCGCATCTCGAGGAAGACATCATCAGGGATATTCTTCGGTGCACCTTCGATGATATGTACCTGTAATAATCCTGAAAACACGGATGCTTACCGCATCTAGTATGCCTTAACCGAACGTTAACGCCATCAATGGGTCCAACCCATGTCAATGTAACCCGCAATTACGGTGGCCGCATGGACCGTAAAAGACACAGGTACAAGGCATCTTTGTGAGATGGGCTTCCCGAGCCACCCAATCGCGCTAATTGGGGTCACTGATAAGCACAATGCTTATCAGGTCAAGGATCGTGGGCTACCTCGCCGAATAACCTTTAATCCAGGTACGAGGACGTCCTCTGCGACTAGTTGACCCCTGGCCAACGATAACAATAAACAGCGACCCAATTGACAAAGCTGTCTACAACCAGCAACAGTGCGAAACAATATCGAATGTTCGACTTCGCTGTACAATAACTACATTTGCAAGCTACACAAGCATTAGCATTCCTTTTTACAGACCTCATCGTTTCATCCGCTCTCTTATAAGTAATTCAATCACTTCAAAACACATAATTGCGGTAGAATTACACCAGCGGTGGATCAGCTTCCACGTTCACACATGTGCGGCCTCTGTTACAGACTGCCTGCCAAAAACACATAAGAACCCTCGCATTCTAAAAGGCAACCCCAGCTCGCTTCGGGTTCACAAAATTCCAATATGGGAATTCTCGGCTAATTCCCGTAAAAGCCCGTCTATAATTTAAAAACTACCTGCAGAACGCCGCTCGATTCTAAAGCCCCTGGTCTGTAAATTGGTTTGGGACTCTCCGATTTCGTGCTAAATTTAGAAAGTATCATATTTCAGTGATTTCAGTGGATGGTTTAGTCGAATGCCCATAATTATACGAATACAAATAAAACAACAGCATATTTGCAAACAGCCCCAAGAACACAAAAGTAAATATTACAACACAAGGGTTGTTTTCTTTTTTGGGGGAATTTCCATGAAAAATGGGGAAAATTTTGTTATTCTCTGGGGTGAAATTGCGGTAGAGGGTTGGCAGCATTGATGGTGATTAGGGGAAAGTTTTCAAAGTAGAAACTGAACGTTTTTGTTTTACAAATTTGTTCCAGATGGTTCGTAAATATCAAAATAAACTAGACAAATATGGCAAAGAGAACTACAACCCCGAGTATTTGGAGAATGCTGTTCGCGCTGTAAGAGATGGAATGTCAATACGTCGTGCATGCAAGACTTATGGGGTGCCCTATACTACATTACACAGCTATGTGAATGAGAAGCATCCCCTGAAATGCGGAAGACAACCTGTTCTTAATGATTCCAATGAAAATGATTTAGAAGAGGCCTTAACATTATGAGCGGAATGGGTATTTCCTTTGAAGCCGGTACAAGTTCGCCGTATTGTCCAACAATTTCTCGAAAACAGGGGTTAAATACCAAGTTTCGTGACAACTTACCTGTTCACAACTGGTTTGCGAGTTGCATTTCAAGACACGTGAAATTGGCCGAAAATTCTAAAAGGGTCCGCACAGCGATTCCGTATAAAGCTATCAAAAACTATTTTGACAATTTGGAAGAAGTTTTGAACCGTGTTCCACCAACGAACATATAAGCCGTTCACGATCTTTTTGGGTCAGGTAAGGCTATGACCATCTAGTAATTTTGGTGGCAGAACTTCTGTTGCAACAAAACTCCCTCATGAAAATTGTCACTTTTTGTGTTAGGTTAGATTGTTTTCAGTTTAAGGTTATATTTTCTGAATAGGTACATTGTTGCCGGATATTCTCCACATCGACTCGCGTTATTTTAAATTTGGTCTGTCCTTTTTAAATTGGAAGTAGCATCGTTTAATGGAAATTTTTTGTTGTAACAAAATTATTTTGGGCATTTTGACTTTTCCTTTGACGAAAATTAAAATTATTTTTCACATATGATAAATCATTTATTTTCTTACGAATATTAAAATAATAAAGCTGGCAATGTGGTGGCAAGAAAATGTCGAACAGACACTGACGGAAAAACAAAGTTGCATCCGCTACATCATCGAATCAGTTAGTCCAACATGAAAAGAAAAAATCATAGCCAACTCTGTACCAAAAAGGTCGTAAACTATGATGAAACAAACTTCAAAGATGATCCTGGTGTCGTTAAAGTTGTCGCAGGCAAAGGTGCCAAGCACACTCACACTACTCACAGAACCATTGATTCTAGTAAGACTAGTACAGACAGATCAATAAAAAAACCAATTAGGGTATATGTGTTATACGTTTGACAGTACTGAAGTGTATTGTCAGTCTATGTCAAACTCGCGATTAGTAGGTTAGGTTTTGTTTGTTGTTTGACACACACTGACGTAAAACTTAACCTGCAAATCTCGAATTTGACATAGACTGACAATACACTTCAGTACTGCCAAACGTATAACACATATCACAGCCTACCCTAATTGGTTTTTTTATTGATCTGTTGTTACAACCGTCATGTTTGCGATATGCGCAACTGGTGACCATTTACCACTTTATGTTGTCTATAAGGCAAAACACATGTATGAGGGCTGGAAAGAAGGAGGCCTCAGTGGTTCAAAGTACAATAGAACTTGAAGTGGCTGGTTTGATTATGATGTCTTCGAAGATTGGTTCTTTTCCATAATGCTACCTTATTTTAAGAAGCTCGATGGCAAAAAGTCTTAATCGGTGATAATTTGGGCAGTCATATCACGTTAAACGTTCTCCAGACATACGAGAAAAGCGACATCCATTTCGTTCTATTGCCACCAAATTCAACTCACATGTTACAGCCATTGGACGTAGCTTATTTTGCACCGCTTAATCGTAAGTGGAGAGAAGTCGTGGAGGAGTGGAAATTCAAGAATCCTGGGTTTTACCCAAGACAATTTTTCCCATCAAACTTAAAAATGCTGTTTTGAGACTCGGGCAACACTCGAGTGCAAATGCTCAAGCTGGGTTCAAAGCCTGTGGAATTGTGCCTTTTGAGCCAGAAGCAGTTTTATCAAAGATTAAAACAAAGAATGGGATTCAAGAAGCACGAAATTCCTGGACAGATGTAATCGTAAACCATCTGGATCAACTGAAGGCGGTGGAGTCCGTCGACACCAAAAAAGGGCAAGAAGATATCTGTACCTGCTGGGAAGAGCATTGGTGTGTCCGATCTAGCTGTAAAACGACCTGAAAAGGGAAAGCAGGTTAAGAAAAAAACAACTAAAAGGATGAGGGTCCCGAGTGATGTAGCTTGAACAAGCGTCCACGTTCGATCAGCAGAGTTAAGCAACGCTGTCTCTGGTCAGAACTTGGATGGGAGTTCCACGGCTGCATCTCTCGGCGCCTCGTGGTACGGCTATCACGGAAAAAAGTTGGTCCCGGCGGTCATACAACATCATGACAGTCGTTAGTGGGGTTGGAAGTCCTCATAACTGCACAGCGACGCCTATAATTGGCCTAACGGCTGTTGGCTGAGTGCAAATTAAATAAATAAATAAATGAGAAGTCCCAGCATCAGTAGTGTCAGTGGTATCAATGATCGCGATATCTATGCTGATTTCGGCAAGGTTGAGGAAGATGAGAATCTAGAGACTGGTATTATAAGAAATGCTGCAGAAGATATGAACAGCATGTACGAAATTGTTGAATCATCTATGACCATAACAGAACCAGACCTAGTTCCAGAAACCTTTGAAAGGGACGAATTTGTTATTGCAAAGTTTGAGACTAACAAACGAGACCGTCACTTCATTGGAAAGGTTGTGGAGGTGGGTGAAGAAGAATTTACTATTAGCACTTTGCAAAAGAAGAGCTGTACCAAAGAATGTATCTTCATTTATCCTGAGAATATAGATATTGCCTCCATATTGCGCGGGCAAATAGTGAGGAAAATCACAATTAAACATTCCCGAAGAGGTCGCTACGTCTTTCACCTGAGGAACAACGAAGCAGAGTGTTTTTTATCTATTTTTTTAAGTTCTTGGTTAATATTTTTTATTAATTTTTCGTTATGCCTAGGTATATTTTATAAGTTGATATCTACCTACCTACAGAATTTAATTTTTTGTTGATAAAGACATATTTTGACTGTATAGACAGAGACTGTGGGAATAACGGGCTTATTTTTGAAGTTTTCCATTGATTTTAATGATTTACATTGTTTTTTCCTGCTTTTGTAATATATTATTTCAAAATTCTATTCGGCCTTCTCCTAGTTCTTCTTTGTGGTACCCTTCCCATTTTCTCTGTGCGCCTAGCATTTGCAATGACAATTAATAAATCGCAGACAAACTCTGGATAAAGTGGGAATATATAATATTTGTCACAACCAGTATTTAGCTATGGTCAAGTGTATGGTCAATGTCACGTGAAAATAGTTTTGAAAACTTAAAAATTCAAATTTTACCTAATGGATAGTGCCATACGTTAAACATTGTCTACAAAGAAGTTTTGTATATTGCAAAATATTTTGCAACAGGGCCACTAGTCACCTTTTAAAATAAAATGTATATCAATCTCATCACTTATCTTCAATTAACTACTGTTCAAAAGCGCAGCCGAACATATTAATTGGTTTGGTAACTGACTACGACATTCTAAAGCGCTTAGTTTTGTCTCCAAATTCCACAGCCTTAACTCTGATAGAACTAGATCACCCATTTTATATAACCAAATATTTTTCAATCAGTTAAGAAAGTATAAGAAGTTAATTTATTTAATAAAGTTTTCAATTGTACTACGTATACCGGGTGCTGACTTGCGCGACGCACCATAGGAATTTGCATAGTAAATTATTTATGTTCAATTATTTGCTCCCCTAATTACTTTAGAGTTAAAGTGTGAATACATTTTTTGTAGAGAAAAAAATACTGCATCCATTCATACTGTTGCTAACAATTTTTTATTTTCCGGAACCGAAGGAATGCAAAAAACAAACTAGCATTTTCACAAAAATCAGTGATGCCATGGAATTATTGAAACAAGCCAATGCCAACGCAAATGCGTGCGGCGCGACAATATGTGCTGTTTGTTTGTTTGTCATTGATGATTGACGTTTATAATAATTCATTATTAATTATGTTCTGCTTAATGTCTCTAAGGTACCTAGACCTTGTCCATAACAAAAATGCTTTTACGAGGATGGTGGACGTTCGTTAAGTAAGCTCCTTGTTTACTGTAAAATATCCGTATCGGCAAATTCCAAACAGTACAACCATTAATAGACTGATACATTAAGTTTAAAACTACAGGCACGTTATTAAATAATTGTAGGTGCAATAATGAGGATCAGAACTTACACCAAAAGCAAGAAAAACGACAATACGTTCAATCTTTTGACGGCAGTGACTGGATGATCGCCCCGCACGCATTTGTGTTGGCATTGGCTTGTTTCAATAATTCCATGGCATCACTGATTTTTGTAAAAATGCTAGTTTGATTTTTTGCATTCCTTCGTTTCTGGAAAATGAAAAATTGTTAGCAGCAGTATGAATGGATGCAGTATTTTTTTCTCTACAAAAAATGTATTCACACTTTAGCTCTAAAATAATTAGGGGAGCAAATAATTGAACATAAAGAATTTACTATGCAAATTCCTATGGTGCGTCGCGCAAGTCAGCACCCGGTATGTAACCTGCTCAGGACAATTTGATCTTTAGGTCTAAAATCATGTTTTTATAATTTTTAGATAAAAAAGAATGTTTGTTATAATCAAGATTTCATTGAAAACATACCATTTATCATAAAACATGATGAAACAGCTGAGTAGAAGGCAAAATCAGTTACATTTTTATCATTTTGTCTTGTTGTTTTCAAATATCTACTTATACCTACAGGACAAATTGTGGTATGAACCTATTGAAGGTCTTTTCCTTTTATAAATGGAGAACATACAGTTAACTAAACTGTCCCAGAAAGGGGCTAGTGCTCTGTATGCCAAGTTGTTTCATTACCTGCTAATAAATTAGGTTAATTTTAGGGATGTCGGCGGGTACCCGGGTAATGGTCAACCCGGGTATATTTTCAGGACCCGGGTACCCGACTAGTAAATTATGTAATATCTAGAAAGTCAGCCTTTTTCGGAGATAAAAACTTGAAATCAATAGGGATAATCTCTAGAAAAACATAACCATAAACAGAATTACCCCATGTTTTTGTTTCATATAATAAATCCGCTTCACGGAAATATTCAACCCGTACTGTTTTCGGGTACCCGGGTTTGATTTTAGACCGGGTACGACATCCCTAGTTAATTTCTTTTTGATTTAGAGTTTGGAAAAGAATTATTTAATAATGCAACAACCGCAGACACAAAACAAACGGATGTCAATGTGAAAAATCAGTCAACATAAACAGTATTTTTAACACATTTTTTCATTGACCGCTTGTTAATTTCAATATTAATGAAATATTTTTCCTAAAAAATGATGGATTAATAGACGTCATTAATACACTATTTTTGATTAATACACTCTTTTTCATTAATTAACTTTTTTAAAAAAGGATGGATTAATAGATCTATTAATATTAATACACTGTTTTTAATTAATACCCTCTTTTTCATTAATTAACTGTTTTTGTGATTTTGACGTTTTGATATTTTGCATGGAGGTTAGTTGTATTAATGAAATTTTTCACCACAAAAAAAGATTTTGCGTTCAACGAGAAAATTTTGTAATCAACTCGTTTGTTAATCGGTGATTAATAATCTCAACTATTAAAGGCACTCACTCGCTATCGCTCGTTCGTGCTTTAAACAGTTTCGCCTTCATTAACACACTTGTTGGTTAAATAACCATTAATTGATTTCGGAGCTCTTTCAAAATAACCAAGTTTTACCATTATTTCAATTAGTTTTTTATCAGTTCTGCTCCATTATCAAGATCCGTCAAAATTAACCCATTTCTCTGATATTGATAAGAGAAAAGACACATAAAAGTTTTTCTCACTACTTACCATTAATATTGACTAAAGTTACGATTATCTATACAGGATTTTTGCTCTCGTTTGAAAATCATTAAATCATTAGAATTCACACAGCTGAACTTCGTAGAGCCACTTGGAAGAGATGAATAAGCAAATCTCAATAACATTAGATTTCTTAAAAAACTTTAATTAGAAAATGGTATAGGTACATCACTGTTATAATTAATCTATTCCCTGCCACTGTCATCGGGCGGCGATGATCTGTAATAAGTAATAACTATAAATCAGCAATCCTAAAATTAAAACTATTGTTTGGTTTTTCTTACGATTCTAGAGCTAGCGCTGCAATAAAGAGATCCTTATCCTCCATATCGTCGAAAATCAATCTCACAAACAATAAACCCTCCTCCAATTCAATGGTCGTGTGATTTTCGCTGTGTGCAACATATGTAGCTCGCGGTAAATTATGGATTGTATTACCAATACATAAGACACCATCATTTGCATTTACTTGAACCCTTTTAAATAATTGGAAATCATTTAAATTGCTGTAAGATACACTTGCAATGCCAATAAAAGGCCTCTTCTTGCGTTTCTGCAAACGGCACAACTGAATCTGCTTGAATTCATTTAAGAGCGTGATTTTCACTCCATACCGTCGTTCTTTGTCCATTTTTAGTGGAGTCAAAAATGATAAAGAAATTCAAAAAAGTCGGATATTCATCTGTGCCTGTTTGCCTGTTTATCTGTTTAGTGATATTAAGAGCTTAATCTGTCACAATTAGAATACTTACATAGGTATAGGTATATCACGGCATCAATGAATTTTGGAGTGGTATTACTTCCCTTACGAATTATAGAAGAAACACAAGAATTAATTGAACACATTGCCATAACCTGCGCTACAGACGTGCACGGCCATTTTTCACAACAGCTCAAATTGTAAATTTAATTTTGGCCTCCCGAGACAGGCAGCCCAATTAACGTACAAGCATACAATACCTTATTAAATTAACATCTTTATCAGCAAACTCGATTCTGCTTTCCCCTTTATAAACCATATTGTAATTATTCGAATATTAAATTTCCAATTTCTATTTAGAAATTACATGAAGGTAATTGTATGGTGGAATAAAAACATAATTGAAATCATTCAACTCTTTGAATTCATGTGTGGACAACTTATTCAACATCAAAAGTTTTTAATCTGTTTCAAAAGTATAAGAAGCCAATTTATTTAATAAAGTTTTCAATTGCTCCAATACACCTATGTTTGGACAGTGAATATTGAAAATACTACAATCAAGCGGACCAGCCTTGACTAATACATTTAACAATTCACCGTACCCGTATAAAATCATTTTGCTATTTAATTTTTAAAAAAGTACAATATTCCTTTTTTATATCTAAATGCACCGTTTACATCCGATGAAACGCCAGAAAATAATTCATTAATAATTCCATGCCGTTTCGCTTTTAAACTATACTCATCCAATTCAATATAATAGTAACCAGGGCCGTTCCTACCGGTGGCGGTGGGGTGTTGCGTGTCCATCACGCAGGCGGCCGATTGCAAGGGGCGGCCGCTCGAAACCGATTTTATACAAATCTAAATTTTAAAAAATAAGTAATTTGAGAATAAAACATCTCTGAAAAATGCAAACCACGAACAAAAAACAAACACCACTTTATTGTTAGTCGAAATCCCAATTTTTGTTTTTTTTGCGTTTATTACAGATATTTTAACACAAAATCAATAATAAATTTGAAACTATTAACAATAATTTGTGTTTTCATTTTTCCCTTTCTAAGGTCACTATATCAATAAGGTACCGCCATTCCATTCCTCGCGTGAGAATGTGAGAAAATTGTAAGATAAGGATAACAAATACAAATTTCCCAAGTGCAATATGGAAGACACTAGTTTTTGGAATTTTCTTTTTGGTGTAATGGCACATGTAAAGTGAGGAATCTGTTAGGTTATGTGTTTTTATCCCCAGTTGGAGAAAATTGTGCGACAAGGATAGATACCTATAAAAAATCACTAATGGCGGTACCTTATTGATATAGTGACCTTATCCCTTTCTAAGGTCACTATATCAATAAGGTACCGCCATTAGTGATTTTTTATATCTATCCTTGTCGCACAATTTTCTCCAACTGGGGATAAAAACACATAACCTAACAGATTCCTCACTTTACAAGTGCCATTACACCAAAAAGAAAATCCCCAAAAACTAGTGTCTTCCCTATTGCACTTGGGAAATTTGTATTTGTTATCCTTATCGACCTTATCTCACAATTTTCTCACATTCTCACGCTAGGAATGGAATGGCGGTACCTTATTGATATAGTGACCTTAATCCCTTTCAAATAATTAGCACCCTCTATCAACCAATGTCCAAAATACGACAAAAAACTAAGATAGGAATCTGTAAAATCATATCAAATCTTTCTTGTGAAGTCCCGAATTGGTTCGTACTAATTCAAGTAAATCCCCGGGTGACGTATTTTACCGAGGGTATAAATATCACCCGACGAAAAAATGCGTTCATTTGTGAATGGTGGAAGCAATATGTAGGTGTAAAATACTGAGACCCATTGTTATTTTTGTGCCCTTATATGGAAATAAAATATTGTGGTACTGATTAAAGATCTATATTACTCAGTTACTTCTATCATACTTCATCATAATAAAACGTGTGTTGTAGAGCCTAGTTATTAAAGGTAAGCTATTGATATACGTTTTTTTAATTTATATGATTTTCACGTAATAGCTGCTTTGATAGTCTATTAAGACTGTAATCTAGAAGTAAATTAAAACAAAACTTTTTTAAATTTATTCAGATGTCAAGCTCGAAACGACGACGAACTAAAAGACTCTCTGGAGCCGCTTACAGAAAAAGACAACTGTCTAAAGAAACTGAAAAAGAGAAGTTGCGGGGCTCTATAGAACAATTTTTGAAAACTCCTGGAGCAGAGGAAGAAAGTGGAAGCACGGCTGGAGATCCTTTTGTTTCAACGCCTGACAGTCAGCAAGTCGTCCCCATAGAGCCACAGATTCCATCGACTTCGGCAAAGTCTTGTACTCCAGAAGAACCAGAGGACATTGAAAGTGGGAGTTTAGAAGATCCAGCTTCATGGCCTAAATCACTTGATAATTCAACAATTGAAGTATTAGTAAAAATGGGACCTACACAAGTAAAAAATTTTTCATTTCCTTTAACAGAACAAGGGCGCTTTTCGGTTCATTATTATACACGAACATTAGCAAATGGTGAAAAAATACCTCGTATGTGGCTAATTTATTCCATTAAGTTAAATTGCGTTTTTTGCTTTTGTTGCAAAATTTTTGGGACCAAAAATATTCAGTTAACAGATGCTGGTTTTTCAGATTGGAAACATCTTTCTAATAATTTATCCAGACACGAACGATCAACTGATCATATTCAAAATTATAAATTATGGACTGAATTAGAAAAAAGATTGAGTACTTACACAACAATCGATCACCAAGAACAACGTATTTTTAATTTGAAACAACAATATTGGTGTAATGTTTTAGAACGTGTTGTTGCAATTATATTATTATTGGCAGGACAGTGTTTAACATTTCGTGGGTCATCCAATAAATTATTCGAATCAAACAATGGAAACTTTTTGAAGACGGTTGAAACATTTGCAAAATTTGATGCAGTTCTTTCGGAACATCTAAAAAATATTCAAATCAGTAAAATTTCATATAAACGTATGCCTCATTATTTAGGAAATAGATTACAAAATGAATTGATCTCACTTACAGCAAATAAAATCAGAGAACAAATTAGGGAGCTATTGTCAAAAGCAAAATATTATTCAATTATTCTCGTAGATTCAACCCCAGACTCAAGTCATACCGAACAAATTTCATTCGTTGTTCGATTTGTTATAATAGATGATAATAAACAAATTAAAATTTGTGAACGTTTTCTCGGATTTTTTCCTATTATTGATGTGACTGGTGAGGGTTTATACGATTTTGTAATAAAACTTTTGAAAGATTTTAATAAGGATATCTAGAATATGCGTGGACAGGGTTATGATAATGGTGCAAATATGCCCGGAAAACATGTAGGATTGCAACGCCGAATTTTAAATATCAATCCTCGAGCAATGTTTGTACCTTGTGCTGCTCATACCCTAAATCTAGTGGTTAATGATTTTGCCAATGTTACCTTGCAAACATCGGAGTTCTTTAATCTTATACAAGAATTATATACATATTTTTCTTCTTCGCCATATAGATGGAATGTACTTAAAACTAATGTACCAAATTTCACATTAAAAGCTGTTAGCTCAACTAGGTGGGAAAGTAGAATTAAAGCTATTACACCTCTGCGATATCAATTAGGGAAAATTTATGATAGTCTAGAAGAACTTGTAAATGACAAATCACGCGACATTAACACCAAACAACAAGCCCAAGCATTGGCCTTAAAAATTAATAGTTTTAAATTCGTTTGTTCTGTAATTATTTGGCATGATGTTCTGTCTAAATATAATTCCGTCAGTAAGATGCTTCAAGGTGTGAATACAATTCTAAAAGATTGTTCAAATGTGTTAAAAAATTTAGTAGATTATTTGGAATAGAAAAGAAATGACCACAGTTTTGAAGCGTTTATAGAAGAGGCGAAAATACTTGCTACAGAAGAACTTGATATAGCAACGGAATTTCCCCCAACTAATATAATTCGTCCACGTCGAAAAAAAAGACAATTTGATTATGAAACCCCTGATGAGCCTATACTTGACCCAAAGTTGAATTGTAAGATTAATTTTTATTTTACTATTTTGGATACCGCCAAAGTATCTATACAGGAACGTTTTGAACAATTACAACGTTACAGTGACAATTTCAAAGTTTTTTATGAATTTCCTATTATGGACGATAATTCAATGAAAAAACACTGTACAGATTTATCCTTAAAATTAGAAGACACTGTCAGAAAAGAGGCTGATGTAAACGCCGTAGAATTAAGTGATGAATTAAAAAATTTAAAATTACATTTCCAATCTGTTGAAACACCATCTAAAATTCTCAACTACATTGTTACAAATAATTTACTTGCGACTTTCTCAAATACAGCAATTATCTTAAGACTTCTACTGACTTTACCTGTCTCAGTTGCGTCAGCAGAAAGGTCTTTTTCAAAATTAAAAATAATTAAAAACTTTTTACGCTCGGCCATGAAGCAAGAAAGATTGTCAGATCTTTCTATTATATCTATAGAGACAGACTTGGCAGAAGCAATTGATGTCAAGAACCTTGTGACCACTTTTGCGTCTGTCAAAGCTAGAAAAGCTAAATTCTAAGATATTAAACTTTGTATTTGTTCTGTTTTTTTTTGTATTTGTACAATTTTCTTTATAGGAGTATTTCTTTTTATTTTATTTTATAAAATTGTTATTAATAATTTTTTTAAACGTAAATATATTTTTTAATTGCTTGGAGGGGGGGGGGGGCTATTTTATTTTTCACGCAGGCGGCCAAGAAGCTAGGAACGGCCCTGGGTATGTGATCAGGAAGGGTTTTTTTATAAAAAAATGTGATCATCATAAGAATTTTGAAAATGTTGGTGGAATGCGTGCAGCAAAACTAGCGGGCGTTGCTGAAGATGATGCAAAGCAGTCCATGCAGTAGATGCAAATCCATTATGTCAGTGAAGATAATTGAGCTCGAAGATAGAAAGGCCAGAATTTGAGTGAAAAACGAAAAAAGAAATATTAAAATATCAGATCTGAGTGAAAATATAGCAATTTAAATAAAAGACAAGCAAAGTTAACAGTGTTTAAGCAAAAAGGTTTATCACACAATTTAAAATAAACATTAAATTAAACTGTATGTAAACATACAGTATTAATTATTTAAAATTGATTTAATACAAAATTTACTAACGATAATTCGATTAAACCTATAAACATAAAAAACAGGTTTATAAACAATACATGTCATTTGCCTATATTTACAGTGTTATATGTTTTATTTGTGTATGCCCTAATTAAATTTCTGCAGTAACCCAACGAGATTGAAAGTAGAACAATTGATTTGTTTACAAATGCACGCTAGCTGTGGACCAAGAAACGTAAGATAGAATATAACGCGATAAAAACCCTGAGAAAAATTATTTACATTAATAAATAAAACTAAAGTCATAAAAGGACGGTAGCAGTATTTATTACAATCACTCTAGAAATCGAAAATCAAAGGGCAATTGATGTTAGTCAAGACAATCTTTACTAAATTTTTATTTCCTCAAAAATATTTAGCGTACCTTACTGAGTATTTGCTTGAAAATGCTTATCATTAAATTAGTCCGGATCTTAATGATAAGATTAAATGTATAACAAGTTGACTAAAATTAGAAATTGTATATACGAGAAAAAAGATAGCTGAGCCTTGTAACCTTCGATAGCTAAAAATACAACAAATATGCAAATAGTGAAGAAGTATGAATCAAATACGAGAAAATACAGCTAAAGCATACGACTACGCCAGTCAAGTGTTTATTTATTTACGATATGAAACCTGACTGCAAACCCTATTTATTATTTTCAGAGGAAATGCTAAATCAGAAAACGGAATATTCTAAATTTGCATCTACAGGATTCTAGTAAACTCCTCAAAATGTTTCAACTTAGTTTATATGTCTTCTATATGTTATATAATTTAATAGAAGATGTACAGCTTTTTACGATACTTATTTTGGTTTAAAGAAAAATGCGTATAGTAACATAAGAGTTAAGTAAAAACATCGTATCTATCCTGAACGTATCCGCGACTAGTTCTCATATCAATAAATCATTTTGTAATTATTACAAGTATTATAGTTTCACGAATTGCTTGTTACGTTATAAACTATTTATTTAATTATTTGTATATCCTATCATCCTATCTTTTATATGCAGTGGCACTGATACTGTGGGTTAAATCGTTAATGTGTATTACGCTGTATTCTTCTTATGAAGTAATTGTAGAAATATTATTACATACATATTATTGATTAGAATTACACAGTTTAAAACGTATTGAAAAATCTCTTAAAATTACATCATAATTTTAGCAAATATTTTGTTGGCAAAGAAAGTAAAACTTTACTTACAAATATATGGCACCCGCATTGTGCACTAACATTAGATAAACTTGCAAAAATCAAGGCGGACTTATGTTTACTCAATCAAACACCAGGCACTGATCTCTTTCTAAGCGATAACAAACACAACTTCGCCGTCATAACAGCAGATAGTTCGGTATGTCTTAATTATTGATTGAAGGAAATTAGGAAACTGGAACTATTTGTGGGTTCGAGTCGCTGTATTAGGCGAAGGTCGCACATTTCAACATCAACACTACAGATAAAACGCTAGCAGAAATGCATTCCACTAGTATATTTACCGACCGAATATATAAGGTAATACTGGTATTACAATATGCGAACTTGAAGCGTTGAAGCTATCGGTGTCGACTAATAAAGTTGTTCTTATCTGAATAGTTAATAGCTCGCATAACTCCAATCCAGTTGTTGTGATAATCGTGGGTGTATTTTGCAATACAATAATGTCGTTATTTACTTGAAACTTACTAAATCAACCAAGTATGCTATAGGTCATTCACTTTAGACATCAATTGTCAATGTAAAAAGTTCAAGAAATTTTAATTTAAATTACAACATTCTATAAAATACATTGGAATTAATGAATTACCTAATTAGATTATTCAAATTCAAGATAGGTACAGCTATTAGGTATTTAGTAAATACTGGTAAAAGATAATAGTAACGAATATGATTTTCAGAATTCTGCGTATTGCGTATAGTAGACAAGTAGTATGCAAACCAGATACATAGGACAATGTCTTTATAAACGTTTATACGTATCAACATCTGTATAAATTTAGCATTTGTTGGGGGTTTACTATTACATTAACTGCCATCACTGTTGTTGATGTCATTAGTTTATATTGCAAATCAATTAAGCTACAATTATGTGTTTTACAATTTTTACAAAAAATATATTTTCTCAGCTAAATCTGAGTCACATGAGTATTACATTTCATATTCTGAATCCAGATTCAGCTAGTGAAATTATAATAGGAGGAGTATCATTGATACTAAAATCACTCTCTCTTATCCTCTGTAAGCATTTCGCAGTGTTCAATGCTTTTTTCAGGTTTTCTCAGTAGATTTTGACGGCTTCATTCTATAGGTTTTAGCACACCCCATGCCATTTTAATAAGGTTAAACTGAAAATGGTAAGAAGAAAGTCTAACAACCTCATGTCCGTGGTTGTTGCAAATGTTTTTATGTAATTTTCATTGTGACGGTTGATGACATAATTTCCAAAGTTATTTTCTAAAGTGTTTTTTATTGAAAAAATCCCGTGCGTAAGCCATTCCTCCAGTTGGCGTTTATAAGAATCTAAAGTGGGTGGTTTATCAATGGTGCATTGTTCATTATCATCACGCATTTGGCATTCAATGAACTCAATGCTGGACGCAGTTAATCTGCCACCCATTTCCTAAATGTTTCACACACATATTTTAGTGGTAGTCTTGTTGTTGAATTTGGTTCTTCAAAATTAAACTGAATCCATTCCAAAATCCAGATGAACATCATGCAAGTAGAATAGTATACCTTTTAATTTTTGTGAGGATATCCGTATAAATTTGACTAGTGTACCCATTGCCACAATTAACTCCAGTGTTTGTATTAGTATATAGTATTTTCATAAAAATGTAATTATAGATGCGTGAACGTGTGATTTTCTGTAAGAACTATCTTCTTTTAGCTTTTTTACATTATATCTCATAAGTATTTTAATTTTTTTAAATGCTATATGCCCCCTTCAAATTCTAGTTCTCTCCTTCCAAATGTATACAAATCGTACAATTTAAGCTGATGTCTATAAGCCGTTCACGACCTTTTTGGAACAGAGTTGGCTATGATTTTTCTTTTCATGTTGGACTAACTGATTCGATGATGTAGCGGATGCAATTTTTTTTCTGTCAGTGTCTGTTCGACATTTTCTTGCCACCACATTGCCAGATTTATGATTTTAATATTCGTAAGAAAATAAATGACTTATCAAATGTGTATCTAAAAATATTTTTAATTTCCGTCAAGGAAAGTTCAAAATGCCCAAAATAATTTTGTTACAACAAACAATTTCCATTAAACGATGCTACTTCCATTTAAAAATACAGACCAAATTTAAAGAACGCGAGTTGATGTGGAGTCTATAGTCTGAGCGGCGGTGACACTAAGTCTAGTGTGATAAAACTTTTCAATGTCATATATATAATTCGTTAGGTCATTGATGGGGAAACACAAAATGGCAGTGCTGCAAGTGTGGACCGAAAGGAACTATAAAAAATTATAACAAATTTTTTTTTTTCAATAAATAGTATCATAAAACTTCAGGATTCTGATTGTTCCTCGAGACAGGGGAGGGGTAGGGCTTTAAGAAAAAACAGTGCTGCCACTCCCCGAGCGAACTCTTATCAGCGGCAGCAGGGAGATAAGTGATCCCTCGGATCCTATTTTCTAGTATCATCGAAACTTCATACAAATTCAAACGTTATCTGAAAGATCATCAATTTCTGTGTAAGAAAAACCACTGCTGCCTTTTCCAGAAAGTGAAGAAAATGGCGGCAGCAGCATTTGAAAGTCGCGATTTTTTCATCTATCTCGGAGCATTCGTACGAGCAATTTTGAATTGTACGTAACAGCCATTTTCGACATTGTTGACTTGTTCTTTATTTTAAATCAGCCGAATTACGCGAGATGGTCGATTAAGTACCTGTGTAATCTGTTGAGTTTGAAAACTACCAACTCCAATATATTAGACGATTTTAAAAGAGGAGCGTTTGGAGTAAAACGCACTAACGGAATTCTAGCGCGAGCTCCCATAGATTTAACATGGAGCAAACAATTAACGGTGATGCTGCAAATTCTCTCACTGCATTAGTAATTTCACCAATTCGATTTCTGCTAGGCAACGTTGGGCCTTGAGCCATAGCATGAAAACGAAAATTATTTCAAAAGTGATGGAACATGTTGGAATAACTCGCGGAGACGACATCTCGTATGAATTGAAGAATAAAAGAATCGAAAAAGATCGAGTGCTGTTGCCGAGATTGTTGACGCAATTAGGCAGAATTTGAATCCATTTGATTGTAACGTGGACCCCAATAGCTTATTCCACATTACGACGGAAGAGCTGCATCTTCTTCGGTCGCTGATTTCCTATTAAATGCCAAAGACTTGGGTCGAGAAAACAAAATTCGATCATAAAAGAATCGAGGAAGATGAATCAAGATTTTCTAAACATTGAAGCGACATCCAGTTATGAATTTTGCTTCCGAGAGCATGAAGAAAGTTCAGAAAAGTAGAGACGAAGCAAACAGGCTTTGATTACAGTGGAAAGAGACGTATTCGGGCGTTTATTGGCCATTGCTTTGGAAAAAAAGGTTGACATTGCAGCTTGTCCTTTCTTATCCTCTTGCCCCTGTGCCTCCAGCTCTTTGCCATACAACGGTGATATGCATAAAACAGAGAAGTCGCGCTTGCAAAAAATGTAAAATCGAATGTCGACTCTATTCCACCCGTAGTAGTGGACATTGATGTTATCGATGGCTTCTATTTTTGCATACCATTGGTGCATCTTGCCACAAAGTTTCGAGAAAGTCTCGGAGACAATCCTCCTGAAAATGTGCAACACTAAAGCTTCGGAAATTCATATGGAGTTTGACGATACTTTTCTCCCTCGATCAAGATTGTGAACGTGAAAAACGCGATGAACAAGACATTCCGTATAATATCGTTGGACCTCATCAGACAAGGACCGACTGATTTCATGAAAAGCTTGAGAAACCGGAGTTCAAGGAAGCTCTTGTGAGCTTTCTATCGGAGCACTGGGCTAATAATTACGTAGCGTCCATCCTTAAAAGTAAAAAGGTTTTCATAACTGTCTAAGAGCGCTGTTTTTCGTACCGAGCACTCGATAACTACGTTGTGAAGACAGAAGAAATCGATTACGCGTGCTATCACGAAGAAGCAGACACGAGGATTATCTTTCACATTTCAAAAGCAGAACCGAAATCAAGAGTCGTCATGAAAGCATCCGATACAGACATTTTGATAATCCTTTTGGAAACATACATAAATTTCCTGAAATGAAGTTGTGGATGATGAACACTACCGCGAAAGCATCAGATAATTCGTTAGTCGATTGCTGTAGATTGGCGAAAGAGTTGGGATCAGAATTATGTAAAGCGTTGCCCGGTTTCCACGCTCTCACTGATGTGATTATACGGCAGCGTTTTTCCGAAAAGGAAAAATCCGGCCGTTTAAAATGCTACAGAAACACGAACATTTCCAACAGGTGTTCGCGTCTCTAAAGATTGTACAGATTTGTACGACGAAATACAATGAATACATTGCAAGAGTTTACGTCGCAGATGTATTCTATAAAAAAATGTAAAGGCGTTGATTCAGCACGCTTCGAAATATTTCAAAAACTATACTCTTCAAAGCAATCTAGCGATGCGTTTTTGAAAAAAGTAAAGGGCTTCGATTCAAGCCTTATTCCGCCATGCTACAGATCATTGAAACAGAAAATTTTGCGCACGATATACGTGACCAACATGTGGCAAAATGCGACTTCACAGAATTGCACAACGCTTCGTTTCGAAGAATATGGTTGGGAGATGAGCGATAAGTTGCGGCCTCGTTGGTATAGAGGTGAACCGACGCCTCTACTCGTTGACGATATATTATCTTTGTCATATAACAACGACGAAGATGACGAAGAATTTGACGCAGAAAGTTTTGATTCGGACGACGAAAACTAGCGATAAGTTGCTTCGATGCTTTAATTACTACCTACTCCTGTAATTTTAACTACCAAATTTACTAAATGGGTAAATTACTACAATAATCCGTTGCAAACTCTTCATAATCTTTGTGTTTTTTATAAACCAACATTTCTATGCAAGAATCTTGAAGGAAATTAAATTCGTTTTCACAAAAAAGACTAATATAAAATTGCTTATTTTAACACGCTTACTTTCTTACAGTTGGTGAAATAAATCAACGCCGCAGACTCAATTTCTGCTTAAAAATAGCTCAAAAATCTTTATGTTCCAAGTTAAATACTTCTAATTTGTTCAAACAATCCCTGACCTGATAAATAAATGGCATGTTTCAATAAAACTGCGAAACGGATTCGTACGTGCTGTGAAAAACGCGAAAAGACCTAAAAAAGCGGCCCAAAAATCAATGAACTTGGAATAATTGATAGAATCTAATTTAGATAGAACTAATTCATTCTCAATTGGAATCGAAGGCTCGGAAAATATGAAAAAAACCAACAGAAATAAGGAAAACTCGAAAAATATCACATAAAAAATACAATTTCATTTGTTTAAACAATCAACGCAATAGAAAATTTATTGCAATTTACAATGTCACGCGTATTTCATTAGTACAAATCGAAAAAAAAACCGGATTAATGCCGATAAAACCGAATGAACACGCGAAATTCGGTTGCGATAATCGCGACTTTCAAATGCTGCTGCCGCCATTTTCTTCACTTTCTGGAAAAGGCAGCAGTGGTTTTTCTTACACAGAAATTGATGATCTTTCAGATAACGTTTGAATTTGTATAAAGTTCGATGATACTAGAAAATAGGATCTGAGAGATCACTTATCTCCCTGCTGCCGCTGAGAAGAGTTCGCTCGGAGAGTGGCAGCACTGTTTTTTCTTAATTTCCTACCCCTCCCCTGTCTCGAGGAACAATCAGAATCCTGAAGTTTTATGATACTAGATATTGAAAAAAAAAATTTTTTTTTTTATAATTTTTTATAGTTCCGTTCGGTCCACACGTGGCAGCACTGCCATTTTGTGTTTCCCCATAAATGACCTAACGAATGATATATATGACATTGAAAAGTTTTATCACACTAGACTAAGGGCCGGTTGCAGAAAGCAATGTTAAGTCTCGTGTTAGCTAACATCGCGTCAAAGTGAACAAAATCGCATCAAATTTTGTTTACTAATGTATTAGTTACCATAAGCATTTGAGATTTGATTCGTTTTTGTTCACTTTGACGCGATGTTAGCTAGCACGAGACTTTAAAGTGTCACCGCCGCTCGTACTACTAGAGAATATCCGGCAACAATGTAACTATTCAGAAAATATAACCTTAAACTGAAAACAACCACAAAAAGTGTCAATTCCCATGAGGGAGTTTAGCTGCAACAGAGGTTCTGCCAACAAAATTACTAGATTGTCATAGCCTCACCTGACCCAAAAAGATCGTGAACGGCTTATACCTTCAGGGTAACTATAAATATTTCTTCGATTACATAGAATTTTTATTTTTTTACCCTAATTTTTTGATCTTCCAGTAGTTGGGGCCGTTGGGGGTTCATTTTAGTAAAGGGGTTTACTAAATTTATCAAGAATTTGAACACTAGGGTTGGCTTACTTGTAAAAAATATATTATACATGGTGCTTCATAACATGTGGGAAGTACTTGAGTAGTGTATATGTGTATAAACATATGACCTAAAACACATCATTATCGAGTTGCAGCCCACTTTGTTTTTAAAATTGTGGTTTCAATGATCCTTAAATAAAAAATATTTGACAATGGAGTTACCATGCATACTCTTAGTTAACCGAACCGAACCAAAACATACAGTGCGAATAATGTAAGACTTTACATGGCTGGATTATGCAAAATTAGACATATGGCATTTACTTATTGTTACCGAAGTGTTTTTAAATAAAACAACAAAACAGTGACTATAGCAACTAATTGAAACTGGATTATTTCACTTATAATACCATGAGTAGTCAAAATTATGTCAAAAATTTTTGCTGTGGTATCACGAATGTCCATTGCGCTTAGGTTCGATTAGGAGGAGTGCGCTACTTAACTTTGAATAAGAATGGTATTCGAGGGACAATTCAACGAATATAACTGTAAAAACTCATTTTGAGAACAAATTTTTACGTGAAATTTGGATTGCTGTGAGTTCGTTTCCATAGGAGCAACCAATACGAAAAATTATAATAACTGTCATCACATTGAAAATGTTAAAAAATTATGTCGCCAGGATCACTAGTGGTTATGTCGAAAAATTATGCCGCTTGGAACCACTAGTGGTTATGTCGATATAATTCTTTTTTATTGGCTGAAAACAGAACAACATTGTCACTGGTCTATTTGAATTATTTGATGTGTTGAATTGTCATATACAAGGTGCCCCAAAAAGGAGTGGTAACTTTTCCGAATTGTCTCAACAGATGTCGCTTTATCTAAAGTACAGCGACCAAATACTTATAATTTTTAAATTAAATGATACCAACTCAATTTAAAAATTATAAGTATTTGGCCGCTGTACTTTAGATAAAGCGACATCTGTTGAGACAATTCGGAAAAGTTACTACTCCTTTTTGGGGCACCTGGTATAATGCAACTATAGTGGGTTCTTGATTATCAAATAATCATTTCTGTTTACATGAGATATATCGTTTGGATGAGCGTGATTGCCTGAAACAATATATCGAGTGGAAACAGAAATGATTTTAATCAGGAAGACACGAGTTGCATTCGGCTAGATTATATCACGAGTCAATAAACAACGTTTGAATAGTGTATTCTAAATATTAAAAGTACAGTTAATGTGGTTGTTATGACAATTGTACTGACAGCAGGTAACGTGATGTTTGTGAAGGCGTGTGATTATCACCTATTAATCAGGAAGGTATGTGATTGTCATTTGCTATGTACATTATCAAAAGTTAGTACATGCGTAACTATGCATTTTGCCGTTTTTCATTGGTTGATGTTAGAGGAGTGGTATAATCAGTAATAATACCACGAGATGACTATGAATTATCAAAAATACTTTTACTTTCTCACGAAACGGGTTGCTTAGAAACACCTCAAGCCGAAGGCGAGTGGTGTTTCTAATAAGCAACCCGTTGAGTTTGTAAGCAAAAGTATTTGATAATTCTGAGTCGTCGAGTGCATATTCGATTAGATTATACCATGAACATCAATAAGGAAATTACCCTAAAAATGTATTAATTGCGTATCTTGAAACCTTGTTGGAAAGGGTATGACATTGACAGCTACCAGCTCAAATTTGAAATCACCAAAACGATAACACCACAGTGTTTTCATTTATTAATACATGGTCTGTATAGGGATCTTAGGCATTGTGAATGGTATAATCATTATAATTTCAAAACCGACCATTAGCCGGACTCCGTAGTTCAGTGGTTAAGCATTCTGGGTATTGATCTAAAGGTCGCCAGGTCGATGGACGGTTTGGTGAGGTTTCTAAAAATAAAAAAATGCGGATGCAAACCTCAACAGAATGCCATCACTCGAAAGTGATGTTAAGCCGAGTGTCCCATGTTACTACGATGTGTAGCATGTAAAAGATCCCTCGCTAGGGTTGGAACTCCTTAGTCTCGGCAAAATTCAAGGGTAAGACTTTGACCATGTGACCAAAGCAGTCGGTGTCTAAAGTACCTGGTACTCCGCATGCCTTAACCTTGTCCATTACAAACAAACAAAAAAAAACCGACAATTGTTACTAGCATGGGTAAATTGATTAATGATAAAATAAAGTTGACAATGTATAGTCTTACATTATTCACACTGTATATCGCAAATAGTGGAGTTTACAGTACAATCAAAACCCAAGTCAAAAATTCTTAACCAATCGTAGCTATACGCTGACGTGGATACGTTTTATTTCAGTAATTTAAACCATTTAGTAATTGTATCACATTAGAGTGTCAAAGAACTGTATCGGTCTTAAAATAGTTTCCTCCGACTTTATAGCACATTCAACAACTTTAGACGTTGTTGTAGATTTTGGTGATTTTGGATTTGCTATTCGGTGACTTTAAATATCGTTCTGTTAATGATGTTGCCTATGTAATTTTTGGTACTTTTTAGTACTAGCAATTGGTGTTCCTTTTTTGGATACTTTGCGCAGGCAACTTCAGCGTAGAGGTATTTTTGTGTACCCAGTTTAGAAAATTATTGAGCCTTATTTTTACTTCCAATACTGCAAGGTGCATTTTTCGTAGCTTGTTTTGGTGAAGCTTGGAAGCTGCTTTATCCTAAATAATCGCCCGTAATCTGGTAAAGATTTGATTGGTGGATTACTGCACCTGTCTGTTTAAATCAGGATTAATAGTACTTGGAACTGTACACCTGTTGGGCGCCCAAAATTGAAGATATGCCCTGCATGTTTACGTGGTCTGGCGTTTAACAACATTTATTTTTATGCCTTTCTTTCCTTCTTTCGTCTTCCCGTTATTCTTTTCAAAGGCTGGAGGTACCGTACAATGGTGTCTCCTATCCAGCGACATATCGCACACTGGAAGAAAAAAAAGCAGTAGCAACTGGTACCACGCATTCGTTCTGGCTCAAGTTTGCTTAACAAACTGTATTAATTTGTTATCTACATAATTACCTACAATAATTTTAGCATCTTGATGTGCAAGTGCTGTGTGACAACTAAAAATTATTTTTCTGAAACATATTAGTATTCAACGTTTCTCTCAATAGTAAAATACAAGTGTGAAATAATCATCATATTTCTTCATGGGCTTCGCAACCAGAGGAATGTTTTCATTAACTGAAGTTTAACTTTTTATCACGTATGTGTATTTATTTGCAGAGGTCTGTAAGGCTGAGGCAAATAAACCACATGAGAGATAAAAAGGAACTTCACTGCCCAGGTACACAGTATCTTTTTTTTCAATCGAGAAATCGTAAAATTTCCATTTCTTTTAACCAACCTTACATATTATGTTGACGTTTTCTGTCACCCATCTGTCACTCCGCCAACAGCAAAAAGTAGATGGAAAAAATGGATTACTTCACTGCCGTTTTTGTCTTACTATTTACTATTTAAGCTTCAGAATTCTCAACAATTCCGTTCTTTGCTTAGTAAGGTAATAATTTTTTTTTGACACGTAATGATACGTCAAACACTTGTTTATTAGACTTTCTGTTCACGGAAGCGTGGTATTTCTCGAACTACTCCAAAGGTTTATCCATTTTATGCTCACATAACATATTTTGACAATGCCGTTAATTTCCTTTTTATTGTACTCACTCTATATCTGTTCATCCAGGAATGTGTTTGAACACTAGTGTAGACAACTGAGGATGAATCACTATCCTCAGATTTCTAGAACAATTTAACATCTATTTTTGTACATTCAATTTCTTCTTTTCTTTGTTCCTTCTGCTTGCTTTTCGTCTTATACGAAAAGTCACTTTCAATTCACGCAACCAAATTTCCATTTTTTTTTGAAGAAAAGTTTCCCTTTCCGCCACAAAACTTTATCCCATGCAATATTAATTCTGGAAATTGCATAGGGCTTCTTATTGTGGATTTCATAATACCTACATAATTTACTTAAGTTACCAACCGTAAAATCGCTCATGTTTCAAATGGTTGCTCTATTTTGATCTTCCCTCGACTTGTTTTTAATGGCATCATAAGGTCCTGAAGTATTTAGAAAACGAAATATGACGTGCGAAACCCGTTTCGTGTGGTTGCGCGAAAATAATACACTTCTCAGGGATATTGCTTCCAAACTATAAGTCTTAGCAAAAAAGTACAAAAGACTATTTTTGTAGAGAATTTAATTGTCTTTAATATTGGCAATAAGTATTTTTACTTTCAGGCTAACATAAACGAAGATATTGGCTTTTTTGCAATATGGCGGCCAACGCTCAGGTATTTCGAGGGGGAAAATTAATATGTTCATTCTAGACCCTAAATGAAGCGATTAAATCCATTTGCAGCTTTCCTCTAATTATTTCCCGAACGCGTCCATTTTTGGCCTCTAGCACCTGGCCTATATCTGAACCATTTGGGATAAATAAAGGGCTAAAACAGGGATTCTGTCTATCGCCAACCCTGTTTAAGATTTATATAGAATACTTCATAAGAAACTGGAAACCAAAGTGCAAGGGCGTGGGAATTAACGTTGGTGATAACAACATAAACACACTTCAGTTTGCAGACGATCAGGTGCTTAGTTCACAAGACAAAGCTGACTTGCAATATAAGACCAGAAAAATAAAAGAGGAGTATGAAAAAGCAGGACTTTCAATGAATATAGAGAAAACAAAATACCTGTGTATCTGAGAAGAAGCGTATGTAATAAATATAAATACTTGAGAGTACAGATCCAGAAAGATGAGAAAGACGAAAAAGAAATTCGACAAAGGTAGAAGAGCAATGCAGAGATTAAATGGAATATGGTGGAGTAAAGAAATTAAAAAAGAACCAAGTATAATATTTACAATACTGTAGTTAAAAGTATAGTAGTGTACAGCTCCCGTATCGTAACCTTAGAAATTACACGCAGCCAGCTCTCGGGTGCAATCGCATCATATCGTGCACTTCGGCTGCTTATTATATTACCCATTAATCGGCAATTACTTTGATTTAAATTAAGCTTTAATTTGACTAACAGAAATTACAAATGTTTTTATCTGTATTGATAAATTTGAAATTTCCTTCCATGGAAGATGAAAAATGCGAACATTGAAAATTAGAAACTAATGTGCTGCCAACAAATAAGTGCTGCCAAACTGATTATACATACTTAACTGCCAAGTCAGAATCGCATAAATACGCTCCTGGCAAGGCCAAGGTTATACCTATATTTTCTATAGAGTAACTACACGCCTTTGCAATACTATTATAAAACAAAAAGTTACAGCAGGGTAATTTGGCAACAATGTCATTCGTAAAATTTATATTGAGAACAGATGTTCAGATCATCTACAGGTTTATTACTCCCGGAAGGTGTGTACTCTACAAGTGAGAATTAGGACATACAAATTTGACTTCTTTGAAACTAAGTGAATATGTATTAGATAATTACGTATTTAGCATTCCTGAAAGATTTTCGCGATTTCAGGATTGACCCAAAAATTGCTGTGCTCGAAGCAGGTCATATTAGTTTTTGTATTCAGAGTTGTAAAAATTCTTATCGATCATAGTGAAATATGATGTGAATGTCTTTACTATCATATTTCATCACCATCCATTAGGACGTTTAGAATTACGCGCCGGAGTGGTCCAGACCTCTGGGGAAGTGTTTCGAGCTCCCACTTTAAGACACATTTTTTGTAAGAAATGTCGAAAGAAAACGTATGTTTCTTATAACAGATTTCTTTGGTGGCTTTGTTGCTGATATGTTCGGTTCTTTACTAGAAAGTAATTTATTTGGAGAATACGAAACGCACTAGAACAAGTTAAGATTAGCAAAGTGGACTATAAGTAACGTTTGTAGTGTTATTTAAGAAACAATTTATTATTGTTCCATCAAATCGATTTTACTCGCTCATTTACAATGCAGATTAATATTATCAAAACCAAGGTTTGCAGAATTGCGTTACCCTGTGTAAGCGTTTTCAGGTCTTGCTTACGGCCATAAAATTATTTGCCTTGGAAGTTTTATTTCGCTCTCTAGATAAACCAAACAAAGGCCAACTGTAAGCTCGAGCTTTTCATAATTAGTCTTAAAAATTTATAAATGCTGCGGTAGACTTTTTATTAAAACTTTTAAGCTGCATCGAATACTTCAGGTTTTATTTGAAAAGTTTTTTTGCGCAAGGTATGCCAGGAATGAGAAGTGCTCGCTTGTGTTTGTAAGTGGCATTTAATTTCCGAGCAATAACCGGAAGACACGTTTTATGAGGTCTTTATATTTTCACGTACATGTCTTGAAGATATATAAATTTAAATATAGGAACAGGTTGTCTATGCAACTACTATTCCCTGTTAATTTTCATAAAGTTGTATATATTCATATACTCTATTTATTTGTACACAAGTATTCATAATAGTCGCTGTGAAGAAATTTGGGGTAATAGGACATTGACTTATTCTGTAACTATCTAAGCAAAACATTTTACCATATAATTTTCTCTGTTACTGAAACCAGGGTTCTATTATATGGTCTACAAGCTTTTCTATTATAACAGCGAGTGTCTACCGGAGCAGATAATAATTACTTAAGTCGATTAAATTCTTCTTTATTTATGGAAAATCGTTGTAAAGAGTTTTGTGTAATGTCGAAATTTAGGTTAATATCTCCACATACAGACTTGAAAGTTGAGAAAAATCTGCCTAGCTTTACATCCAGATCCCCCGATTTAAAATATCATAACAAAGCATTTATGTAAGGAACGCTCCTGAATAATGCATGGAATCTCGTTAGATTAGAATTCCGAAGGAAAGCCAAAAATAATAAATAAGTGCACAAAAGTCGAAATCGGGGAACAATTAGAAAGCCGTTTTCTTGGGGGAGCTTTTAAATATTTATTAAAATTCGCGTCACTGAACTCCGGGATTTTAAACACAGAATTATACTGTCGAGCTAGAATGAACCGCTCGTGGGCTCTTGCAGAAAATTAAAACAAACAAATCAGAGACCTCGCTTGGAACGCAAATTTCATTATGAAACACTTTCTTCTGAGCAAAAAGCAGGATTGTTTGACTATGCAGAGCTTTGGCAAAGCGCTGTTATGATTTAGCGCTCCAAGACTTGTTGCCGGTCGCCCTGTCATAATTTCGGTTGCTTTGAAGTTAACTTGCCGAATTTCTGATTCCGTCTTTGATGATCTACAGACAACTAAAATTGTTATTGCGTGCGTGTGAAAAACAATCTGGACCAAAATATGCAAATATTAAAACGGCCTGCAATTAAGAAACAAACGAAGGGCTGTAAGGTGGAATGAAATGGAAAATAAAACAATTTGTTTTGCTATAGCTGAAGTAGGTCGGGAACAATTTAATTAAAATACGTAAGTAAGAAGACATATTTGTGGTGCAATTCTAAAGGATTGGAACGAGGCTATTTCTACATGATTATCATATAAAAATCCTGGTTTTAAAGCAACGCAGAAACTTGGGTAACATGGGCTATAATGGTGAAGCTAAAGAACGAGACGAATATAATAAAACTGACATAACAGCTAATATCCATGTGGAACCAAGCACTTTGAAAAAATAAAATATTGCTGAAGTAAGCATACGATTCAGCTATAACGGAAACCTTAATAGAATCGCTAGGTAGAATTGCATATTCTTTTTTTTTCTCGAGTTACATAGAAGAACTGCCAATTATTTCAAATGTTTAAAGTTAAGGCATCGCTATCATAAAGAAGCCACTAGGGGTGTATCAACAACAATAATTTTTAAAATGTCTTTAGAATTTGGTTTTCTCTTTTGCATATCCTGCCAGGTAGTTCGTTGTTAAATAATTACTAAAAGCGCCAATCGTCCAGTATTGTATGTTAAGGCTAACAATTTCGGGAATAAATAAAAAAATTAAAAACAACCGACAATTAAATATTTTAATCATAGAAATAAGATATAAAAATGAAAAATGTTACATGGCATATTTTGACAATAGTGAAAATGTTCCATGTTAAAAGTTACGAGCTTTTGACGTCTTTAAGTTAGAATATGAATAGTTTTACGATTTATATGCAGGATTGAAGGATTGACTGAAGTATTTTTTTGTGAAACGTAAACTACCGCCAAAATGATTTCTCTTTTACACTAATTTAATAACTATATTTTATTCTGGTATATAAGAACTTTCTTAGATTGCTTATAAGCGCTTATAAATCAGAATAATAGCCGTTTACGACATACGGCATTTATGGCCGAGCTAGTACATCACAGTCGAGCTCGTCAGGGCGAGACAGTTTTTTTTAGCAAGGCCATAAACACGAACACCGGCCGTGTTTCATATAGAATTTATTTTATACTGAACAAGAACAAGAACCATTATGGTTATTAAATTTGACGATACTGAAATATATTGTTTTTGCCGCTCTCAGTCTATGTCAAATTCGAGGTTAGCACTGCCACCAACAATATACTCAGTACTGTTGTACTACATGAATGACAGGCGTCGTTAAGTGCGACCGACCCAGGCCATAAAACGTACCTACCGGAGTCGTTACTTAGCTTGCAGATGGTGGCTACTAGACTAACGTGCAAAAAATGATAAAATTAGTATAGAATAAAATAAATGTACTCTATAAAGAGTTTGAAATTTTTCAATATTTATGAGATTTTGCACTGAAGCATGTCCTGCAATTCTATGATTTTTTTAAATTCTATTTTATATTGTTTTAATTTTTTTTACCACCCTGTACATTATTAAATTTTGTTTTCATAATGGAAATCTTATTTATTCGACAAACACATTTCTTCTGAGTATTTTTCTTTTCTAGAACTTACAATAACACACAATCCGGGGACACAGAATATGAACTTTTCTGTATATGGACTTATTTATTGATTTGAGCTATAGAAGCAAACTGTAACTTTTTGTCCATCAGTTTGAAAAAATCTTGCACATAAAATTGAAATAATTTTAAATTAATGTAGTAATCAAATGTGAATCGTCATCTCTAAGACAAAAAAAAATATTTTACCGGTACGAAATTTTATACTTATCTGGCCATGAATGTAAACAAGTAATCTGGTTTGCCAAAGATAATTTAGCCTTCTTGCTTTTCTATATTTATGATAAACGTTGTATTATAATTTTCCTGACTATTCAACTCACTCCCTCCATGTTAACTATTAACCAATCACAGTATTTTTTTAATTTGCACCAATCAAAGTAAAATTTTATTGACGGAATTCTAACACCATTTCTTTCCATTTCTGTGAAATTTATTTTACTTCTTGAACGTTGATATTTAAGTTGTTTGTCAAAATCATGCATAATTATACTACCACCGAAACAACAATATAGCCTGCAATTTTATATAAATTAAAGTTTGATATGTTGGGTAGGAAAATAACTGCAGCCAATTTTTTTAACCATCCTGTTTTAATAATTACGTTTCGTTTGCAACATCGCAAATTTCTTCAGATTCAGTATCTTGATAAATATTTAGAAGATCATTTTAAAAAACAATATTTCTCTTGGGAATTTCAAAAAGAAAACACGAAAAACATTGAAAATTAAATTGAAGGGAGGCATTTCATTAAATATTTATTAAGATACTGAATCTGAAGAAGTTTGCGACGATTCAAACGAAACGTAATTATTAAAGCAGGATGTGTTAAAAAATTGGCTGCAGTTATTTTTCTACCCAACATATTACACCTTAATGACAGCTGCTTTATTCATATACAAATTCTGATATAAATTAAATCTAATTCTCGACCTCCTTCATTACGCTGGTAAACTAACCTAACCTAGTCAATGAGGTCGTGCTATAATAGATTAATTACTACAAGCAAACTGCGCGCTACGCGCACGTGAAATAGGATACGCGAAAGGTCAAGCTCCGAGCGAGCGCTAAGATAAGAAAAACAAAACCTAAACAAATATAAACATCTGTGAAGCCGGAACGTGAGATTTTATTTTGTGCCACAGACACACAGACAAACACACATTAAGGAAAATTATATTATAGATTGTAATGTCAACTTTTGTGCGTTGTGCGTTAAATACCAATTGTGGCTGCGAATTGCATAAATGTTTTTCAATATGGTTGTTCTGGTTTATTGCTTCGAAAGTATACATTAAAGAAATAGGCACTCATATACTTTGACAAAAATGTTTGACAATTCGTCGACCACTTGCGGTGTTATTTGGTATAATAATAGCAAAATTCAAATGATTAATCCGCACTTTTTTTAAAAACCTATGTGCTAATAAAATTGCTGGTCGATAACTAAGATACGCAAAAAGTAATGAAGACGGAACGCAAAACATTGAATATTGTTGTATTATATTAGACATACGATCCGTGTTAAATCAAATAAAGTGGTAGAAAGAAGTTGTTGAATTATTCGGGAGTGCTACTTTGCTACACTTAAGTTAAGAGATATTTAGAATTCTATAAATTTCTGGGTACCGCAAAATTTTAATACAGGTGCTACAGAGTAGAAGAAATGGACCCCTATTTTGAGATTTGCAAAGATCTCAAATGCAGAAGAAGAACTTTGTTTAACTACAACAGTGAAGCCACCTTTTCCATATCTGCAAGGGCTCCCGAAGTAATACATACAAAATCTATTTCTAGGTTTTTCAAGATAAAAAGTAAAATTTTTCATTGTGTTTCTTAAATACTTTTTAATAGCAATCAATAGAACGTATGGATAGATTAATAAGTAATGCCTCATGTCAAAGTTTAATGCGCGCAGATTTCACCGCCCTTTGGTAGGTTAGACCGATAATAGTAATTTATTTCATACTGATGTCAAAAATGACATTTTTCGGATTATTTATGGTACAAAAAATGGATCATTAAAGTCTTAGTACTTCAAAGTAAAATATTAACGTTCAAGTGCTTTAAAAGTATACGTCAGTTGTTGACATAAAATTTGAAATTATTTACAACTTTTTATTTAAAATTGATTAAACTTGCAGTATGAAATAAACCGTTGTATTCAACACGAACGAAAAGTGTTTTTAAAGATCCTCACAAGTAATTCCGTCCTCGGCTGACGCCTCGGCCGTAAACAACTTTCTCGTTCTTTAAAATACCACTTTTCGTTCTAGATAAATAAACTACTATTATGTTAAAAGTCTGATAAGTCAAATATTACAGTACGAATGGGATGTTTAAGGAGGAGGTGACGAAGGAGCCGAGTGCTGAATATTGAAATGAGTATTGTAAGAGACATACCGGATGTATTACGTAATGTATTTTCTGCAACACCTCATTGCTAAGTAATTGTTATTTGACACTTTTTAATGTCTAAAATATGTCATTATTGAAAAGTGTGAAATTAAAATATAAATATAAAATAGAAAAATACACTATGAAATAAAGAAATCAGTATTGTTGGTGACGCTATGTCAAATTTGAGGTTAGGTTTTATGTCAGTTCGTGTCAGACTGTTAAAAAGCCTAATCTGCTAACCTCGCATTTGACATTGACTGACACTGTCAGCAACAATATACTTTTTTATACGTTTTTTACAAGGTTCACATAACAACCATGCGTTGACAACTATAGGAAGATTAAAATACATACAAATGTCGTGAATTTGATTAATTAGCAAAGAAGTGTTGCAAAAAAATATGTGTGAAACTCGTTTATAAAGAGTATTTTTTTATTTATGGCTTTAAAATACTCGCTCGAGTGTGTAAATTTCCCAACTTGTAAAAAAGACATACTTTATAAACGTGTTGCATAAAATACTATTATTTCATATTGTAAGCAATTTGACATTTTATTTTTACCTTTGACACTTTTTCAATAACGTCAATATGTGACATTATTGGTTGTGTTTGTATTAAATCGCACTACAAGTTTTTCTATAGCAACTGTGTTTTTTTATTATTTCTAAAGTCAATATGTTAAAAATAAACGCGATGAACGTCAATGCTTCTTATACGTTTTATGATGAAATGTCTTTAAGGGCAACAGAAGCAAGAGGAAAAATAATTCCTACAAAGTCATCAAGTTGATACGATACCAACAATTTTGTGAGTGGAAAAAGCACATAAAGTACAGGAAGTGCAAGAAGATGTTATGTTAGCATATTTTTTGGATGCAGGAAGTTTGTCAGTTCGAACACTTTTTTACGCAATAGTATTTTGTAAATTACTAATTTGTAGTCGAAAAAAGTTAACTGTTCATCACTATGAACCAAATACTCTATGGTAAAATCAGATCTACGAAAATTTACCAAAAACACTTTACCGACGGAAAGTTTATCGAACGAAAGTTTACCGACGGAAAGTGTACCGACGGAAAGTTGACCGAAAGGAAAGTTGATCGAAAGGAAAGTTTACCGAAAGTAAAGTTCACCGAATGGAAATTTGACCGAAAGGAAAGTTTACAGAAACACAATTGACCGAAAGGAAATTTGACCAAAATTATAAAATCCTGTATATTGAGACGATATTAAGACATGTGTTATTTGTTCTATAATTTTGAATTTAGAAGAAGGGATGTTGTGTTGATTATTTTGTACTTGTTACTTTTCTCAAATATGGAGTGATTTATCAGACTATAAAGCATAGCGGAGAGTGAAGTGTTTAGTCATAATGGATCTTAATTTGCATCGCTAAATGTAGTTGATTGTGTAATTAGAATTTATATATAGATTTATTTTTAAACATTATGTAACGTGGACACAAAGTATGGGATAACATATACTTCATAATCAGACTATCTAGTCAATAAGAACATCAGGGTTTTATAAAAAGTAGTAGTACAAATAAGCGGGCAGGAAAATGTTTGGATTGGTTATGAAAAAATTATTAACGTTCTTAACAAGAATAATCACATTTGATTTGAACAACATTTTTTGGCATTGACATACATCGAATTAATTTGAATAAAAAAAAGGTTGGATAATTGATGTCTGCTTTCGACCGAGGAAAATAAAGTAATTAATCTCATTACAAAATACGACAGAGCTAATGTAAGTGAAGTGTGAAGTAAAATTGAGAAAAATAACTTTGTAGTTCACAAAAAGTAAAAATTAATTTTGAACACTCTGTACATGGTAGATCTAATATTTGTAGAACACTACGTAACAAATACTAAACGAAAAATAAAGTTATTTCTCTTATATTGTTATTAAATCTAATACTTTTGTAATACTAACGAATACTAGCTATTTAAAATAAATTAAAATACCTGTGTTAATAATTATTACCCTCTAGGTGAAATACAAAATATAGAATAAATGAAAAATGTCGTTATAATAATTGTATATGGTCTCGTAAAAATAACACAATAGAATACATTCCCTTCTTTTAAGGGGTTCATCATCTCAAATAAAAATCACTTGAAATAGTTTTAATTGTAAAATCAGTGTCACGCTCTATGTACAGTTGGGGAATCAATATAGTTTACATCTTGCAATAATCCTTCTCTTTTCTTCATGGTTTAAAAATAATTCAGAAATATTTTAAGTGACTAAGTACTTTTTCATATTTTTTTTTCATTTTAGTTCTCAAACCAAATGTATTGCACAAGCTAAAGTTTAAACTATATTGATTCCGTGACTGTACATATAGGATTTTATAATTTCGGTTGAATTTCTTTTGGGTCAATTGTGTTTCGGTAAACTTTCTTTTCGGTAAAATTTCCATTCGGCGAACTTTCCTTTCGGTCAATTTTCCTTTCGGTCAACTTTCCGTCGGTAAACTTTCCGTCGGTAAAGTGTTTGCGTTAAACTTTCCGGGACCCGGTAAAATCAATGGTGGTTGTCCATGCGAATGTAAATATAGCCAAATTTAATAAGCTGACTGCGTTTATAAAGAAATCGAATGTTGGATATCAAGCACATCAATCTAAAACCCGTACAAGGGAAGAAATAAATCGATTTTGAAAGAAGAGCTTGATAAAGGGCATCATTTATCAACGGTACAATAAAATTAAGCTGTGATTATGATCCATATCCTTTATCTAATAGACTTGTCTGTCCGGGACGCTGGTCCGTCCGGGACGCTGATTCAGCAGCCAAACCGTAAGAGATAGAGAAAAAAGTTATGAAAGTTATATGTTTGGAATGGTCATGTCAGGTCAGGAACCGAATTTCAGTCACGTGACACTTCTGGTTTTTGAGAAATCACGTGATTTCCGCCCGTCCGGGACGCTGGTCCGTCCGGGACGCTGTTTCAGCAGCCAAACCGTAAGAGATAGAGAAAAAAGTTATTAAATGAGACATTTGTCTCACTGGTTGCTAGTATAATTTTAATTGATTGTAGATTATTGCAATGATAGGAATTGCTGGAAGTTGTCGTCGAGAGAAGCTATGTGCGATGAGTATCGACGACGTAGAAGATACCGGATCTTAATTATTAATTACGATTCCACAGTTTAAAACAAACGTCAGAAGAGCATATTCTTTTATAAATAAGGCGAACAGAATACATTTTTTAGAGATATTTAGAAAATGCAAGTCATTGCAAGATTTTTCTTTTATTTTTCGAGTACGGACAAGGCAAAAATATTGCACAGAGAGTTGGAATCCTCAGCATCGGAGCAACACCGGAATGTAAAATTAACTTAAATATTAATAATCCGTCGAACCCAGCGGTTGAGTAATACTTGTTGCATTTCCTTAAAACTAAAATTTGTCAAAAAGGTTTGATTGTGTCAAAAATAACAATCCGGTAAGTGTTTCTTGGTTACAATTACCGGCTCTCATACCGTAATAGCGCACTTTCCGTAGACAAAATGGAGGCGGTAAACCGAATCTACCACAGTATGAAATAAAAATGTGAAAAGTATACGACTCGATTGCTGTCAATGTTTCCATTTATGTACTCGCAGTTATATGTTCAACCGTAAACACAAAAGTTATCTATTGTCAAAACCAATTACAAATAAGGCAAATAATTTATTTTGGTAAGAATTACTGAAAATACATGAATACATCTACCTTTGCTCAAAAAAGCAAGTTATTAAATTGAATGTCCTTTGCCTAAAACGGTTCCGTCAACTACTATTTATCCAGAAATTTTCACTTATAACGGGTGTCCCGCGGCAAATTTCATTTTTAAACTTGAAATAAATTTTTTATTTCTTCAAGTATTTTATTGAAAAAAATTGCAAAATAAACCTCAATCTTTGGGAAATTATTTGTGAAACAGCACATCCGCCAAATGACGCCCCTCACGTCGTACCACTTCTTCCAAACAAACTTGAAAATTGCGCATCACACGCATAAGCATAGCACGTGTAATTCCACGAATTTCTCGGGTGATGTTCCGCTTTAACACATCCACAGTGGGTGCTGCATTCTCGTAGACTTTTGATTTGAGACCGGGGGTAGGGGGGGGGGGGGATTAGAGTCCCTCTCTTAGAAATGATGTTATTCGGAAAAAGTTGGCGAAGCCATTACGATATTCGCGGTATGAGGAGTAGCCCTATTTTCAATAAATCAGATATCTTGACCTCTGTTAAACATTATCCTACGACGAAGAGAAGGCCACAGAAAGTTACTGATCATTTCCAGGTATCGTTCTGACTTTTCCCGAATCGCATAATTTTTAAGAGGGACTCTAAATTGGCCTCCGCGAAGCTCTGATTTAACTCCTTTGGACTTTTTGTTGTGGGGATATCTCAAATCAAAAGTCTACGAGAATGTACCAGCCACTGTGGATGTGTTAAAGCAGAACATCACCCGCAAAATTCGTAGAATTACACGTGCTATGCTTATGCGTGTGATGCGCAATTTTCAAGTTTGTTTGGAACGACGGTACAACGTGAGGGGAGTTATTTAGTGGATGTGCTGTTTCACAAATAATTTACCAAAGATTGAGGTCTATTTTGTAAGTTTTTTTCAATAATATACTTGGAAGAAATAAAAAATTTATTTCAAGTTTAAAAATGAAATTTGCCGCGGGACACCCGTTAATACCAGGAGTAGTCAAAGTTATGTCGAATATTTTTGCTGTGGTATCACGAATGTTCTAAGCGCAATGGACATGAGTAGTGGTACAACCGCAAAAATATTCTACTTAACTTTAACTAAGAATGGCATTCGAGGGAAAATTCAACTAATATAACTGTAAAAATTAATTTTGAGAGCAAATTTGTACGTGAAATTTGGATTGCCGTGAGTTTATTTTCATAGAAGCAACCAAAACGAAACATTATAATAACTGTCATCACATTGAAAATGTCGAAAAATTATGCCGCTTGGAACCGCTAGTGGTTATGGCGATATAATTCTTTTTTATTGGCTGAAAACAGAACAAAGCTACATTGTCATTGGTCTATTTGAATTATTTGTCAGATGTGTTGAATTGTCGTAAAATAACCATTTGCCTGCGACATATGCACTTCTTCATATCCGATTCCAATATATAATCAATTAGAACCATACGATGTAATGCAGTACATTAAAAATGGATTTAAAGTAGCATGAACCAAAATTATGCCCTTGCACCGAATGATTATTCTATAGCCCTGAACTGCCATTAGCCTGTTCAGAATTATAGTGGGGGCCAACCAGAGGGGCTTAAATAGAAATTTAAGTATGTGTTTACTATAGTTTTTGTTCTTTTTGGAAAACTTGTAAGTATGTAAATCGGAAATAATCACTTTGGATTTGACGCTGCATAAAAATCCCTGCGATAAACTGAGAGTAGTCGGGCATTATTTTCGTCCGTAACGGTACCTACAAACCTATTTATATTAGCCCAATTACGCAAATACATACCAATAGTGCTTGGGCCAGAAGTACACATTCCTAATTCATGTTTACAGTAGGCAGTACACTACAGTTCATAATTACCTCGCAGCAAGTTGAGGCTCTCATGAATGTCCCACAGTTTGTGTATTTTACCAACGTCATTCGTCTCCTCTGACGGGGCAGGAAAGGGTTCGGTGTCACGAATCATACTGGCTGGATCTTTCATCGGGAAATCGGCGAATATATCGGGGAGGTTGTCGTGGCTTAGGGGCTCCGTAACTGTATCTGGAATTGATTAGGACTACCTGTACAGCTAATTAGCCGAAACGCTACGTGCTACTGAATGGCAGATGAGTTCATCCCGACTTGAATGGCCTTGACCAGGTGTGTGGGCATCAATGCTCATTATTTATTCCGCACCACAGCGACGTAGAAAACCGTGAATCAAGACTAGGTCGATATTGTTTGTCGTATTGTTACATCACGTTGTAAATAAAAATCACCACACCCACTGCGAATACTTCGCAACTGACGGAAATACGAATACTAGTTGAAATAAGAAATGATGCTACATTAAAATTTGTGATAACTAACATGTGTATCATGTGTTTAAAAAAATGATTCAGGGTAGGCCTTGGAAAGAAGTCTTAACTTCAGTCTGTAGGTGAATGTCAGATTGCAATTGGTTTATGAAAACATCTGTCACTGTGACAGATAAAAGTTTACACTGCATTAGGTGTACTTATAACAAGCAAAATGGAAAAGAAGATGGCATTTACACAACAACAACGAGTGTATTAATCATAACAGTCAATAAAAAATGTTTTTATTTAGTGTTTTTTATATTTCTAGAAAAATAGTTCAAGATGGTAGTTCATTTGCTTCAATGGGTAACTATCAAGTTATGGCAAACTTCAATTTGATCATGGCATGCTGCGAATGAGATTTTTGATGGGGAAAACCCTTCAAACAATTAAGCACAGAATCATAAAAGTATGACTGCAAATAGAAAGCCGTACAGTGTATAGAAAAACACACTTTCGATATTTTTCAATTTTCAGGCTTTCCCTTTAGATTTTTCCGAATTTTCTTTTTTGCTAAACCACC
>CALNHX010009588.1:0-48390 GCA_940337035.1 Agriotes lineatus | reverse complement strand
CTACTAAGTTTGATCTTAAGCAAATGAAAGTAAATTGCAATTAAAAGTACTCAAAGAAAAAGATTTTCAACATTGTTTTGAAAAGCGGAATCAAGAAGATTATGTGACAGTTGTAATTTCATTAATAAACCTCTATTAATCGCCTATTTACGATATAATTTGATCACACCTCGTATATGCACTCTGTTCACAATTTAACGAACTTTATTTGACAGTTATTGTACTCAGAGCTGGGCAGTAATTAATTACATTGTAATTAAATTCCTTTTGTTGATTTGATTTTGAATTGAATTACTTTTCAAAGGATGATAATTGTATTTGATAATTGCCATTTTTGTTAAAAAGTACTTCACAATTACTTTTTGCAAGTAATTAATTACTACATTTAATTAATCAATTACTTTTGAGTAATTAAATTACTCTAAGCTATTTGAATTACATTGCTAGTAGTTGACGTAATTGAATTACTTTCTAATAATTCAATTACTAAATTCCTGGTCTCGATAGGGTATTAAATGTCTATCATAGAATACAAAAATAATATAAAGCCTCACTAAGTTTGATCTTAAGCAAATGACAGTACATTGCAATAAAAAATACTCAAAGAAAAAGATTTTCAACATTGTTTTGAAAAGTGGAATCAAGAAGATTATGTGACAGTTGTAATTTCATTAATAAAACTCTATTAATTCGCCTATTCACAATATTATTTGATCACACCTCGTAAATAAACTTTGTTCACAATTTAACGAACTTTATTTGACAGTTATTGTAGTCAGAGCTGGGCAGTAATTAATTACTTTGTAATTAAATTCCTTTTGTTGATTTGATTTTGAATTGAATTACTTTTCAAATGATGGTAATTGTAATTGGTAATTGCCACTTTTGTTAAAAAGTACTTGACAATTACTTTTTGCAAGTAATTAATTACTACATTCAATTAATCAATTACTTTTGAGTAATTAAATTACTCTAAGCTATTTGAATTACATTGCAAGTAGTTGCCGTAATTGAATTACTTTCTAATAATTCAATTACTAAATTCCTGGTCTCGATAGGGTATTAAATGTCTAGAATGCAAAAATAATATAAAGCCCTACTAAGTTTGATCTTAAGCAAATGAAAGTAAATTGCAATTAAAAGTACTCAAAGAAAAAGATTTTCAACATTGTTTTGAAAAGCGGAATCAAGAAGATTATGTGACAGTTGTAATTTTATTAATAAACCTCTATTAATTCTCATATTCACGATATTATTTGATCACACCTCTTATATGCACTCTGTTCACAATTTAACGAACTTTATTTGACAGTTATTGTAGTCAGAGCTGGGCAGTAATTAATTGCTTTGTAATTAAATTCCTTTTGTTGATTTGATTTTAAATTGAATTACCTTTCAAATGATGATAATTGTAATTGATAATTGCCATTTTTGTTAAAAAGTACTTCACAATTACTTTTTGCAAGTAATTAATTACTACATTCAATTAATCAATTAAATTACTCTAAGCTATTTGAATTACATAGCAAGTAGTTGCCGTAACTGAATTACTTTCTAATAATTCAATTACTAAATTCCTGGTCTCCATAGGGTATTAAATGTCTAGAATGCAAAAATAATATAAGGCCTTACTAAGTTTGATCTTAAGCATATGACAGTAAATTATTTCTGAAGCAATGTAAGTATAATTTATGATTTCATGTGACTACTCTGATAACAGCTACTAGTTTTGTGCATGAACAAAGATATATTTAGTGCAAGCGCGTATGTTGTAGATGAGATGTGCAGGATGTAGCATTGTAGCTTGCTAATAATTATTGTGTAAGAAGCAGTCTGCAGTAAGTACAGAGTTAAGTTTTTCCATTACAATTGGCAACAAATAGCTTCATAATAATTATTTATTAATTTTAATTTCCTTGTTCTAATACATGTTTATCTAAATACTACTAAATGCAAATATACGACAACAATTTCTAGTGAAAGTAATTTATGTTGGGCAGTTATAATTGCCAAGTAATTGATATGGCATTACTATTTCATTTGAGTAATTTAAAATTTGGTGATTTAATTACTTCATTGGGTGTTAAATGGTATAATTACTTTCACAAGTAATTTTCCCAACTCTGATTGCAGTAAGCTCTAAAGGTAATAGCTCTTGATATTCGTTCTTAGTATAGATAATTGACAAGCCTTACTTTTGATGTGTTAAATTGCTGCAATTTCACGAAGTTACGATACTTCGGAGTTACAATAATTAGTATGCTGTTTTGCAACAGTCGTTGTCGTCGTCAGCCTTGTTAGAAAAATCATCACTGCTGAAGTTTCGGTATCTCCTATTTGAGAAGGTTTAGGCCTTAATACCGCGCGGTTGTCAAAGTCAGATTGGGGGAATTGTATCGACATGTGGCAAAAGACACTGTTTCGACTTGTACATATATTATTATTTCCAATATAAAACCATTAACGTTAACAACGAAAACAATAGACATTTCTAATAAACCCAAACTTCCACGTGGGGTCTTCTTAGTACCCCTGAGACAGTTTTTAGGTTTCATTTGTTTAAAAAAGATCTATATTATTTCCGTGTATGTAACTTTTTACTTTTTTAACAAATTGTGTCCTCGCTGAACATCCAACATGTTGTATTAATAATTTCGGCTCAAGACTCGCCAACGAATAATGTTACACCAATTTACTACAACAATTTATGCATGCCCTACACAATGTCTATATTTTAATATTTTAAGTGTAAAATCAAATCTAAGTTTAAAATTGGCAAAATACGGGGACCCCACACGGTACTTTATGGCGTGGTAGTTTAAGGGTTAAGAAATTTTCCGGCGTAAAATGATGTCGTGATTTTAATTTAATTGTTTATTTATTAGTTCAAAATACTATTAAAATTATAAATAGGGCTACACTAAGGTGTTCATATTTTCCTAGTTATTTTGAAAAGCTACAACATCGTGTAGCTTGTGAATGGTTCTCAGCTAGCGCTATAGAGACCGTTTGACTGGCGCCTGCAGTACGTGCCCATGCAAGTTTTAAGATTCAAAGCTTTATTCGTTCATTTTAAACAACCTCTGTGTATTTTTTTGCAAAAAGAACAATTTTTGTTCCAAAAAGATTAAACTATAGCTTAACTTAATATTATGTATAGCGTGATAAGTTAAAATTCGGAAGCATTAAATTTATTTCATAATTGTGCATGTAGGTTTCAAATACAACCGATTCAATTATTTCAAGTATTTCAAGTTTCTAGTATTAAGAAGTAGTTTGTGTTACAAACAGGAAACGACAATACTTCACTATTAGCAAACACGTGTTGTTTTAACAATGAACGTATTTTGCGTACCTACTTAAAGAGGTGGCTATCATTAGGGGTGGATTTACACTTCCGGTCACCCGTAGGCTTAGAAACTACCGGCAGCCTTTTTCCTTAACTGATGTTTTTTCTTAAGTTTAATAACCTTATAATTATGTAATTATAACTGCTATAGGTTCTGGGTCAATATTTAAAAAAAGAAATATTGAAAAATATTATAGTTTTTGGTTGATTTGTTTATATTATAGACGCGAAATGTATTTTTGACTTATCAAGGGCGTATCTTTTAAATTTAGTACTACAATTGTAATTTCTTTAATTAATTTTTTTCTGTACTGCTATTGACTAATTTTTCTATTTTTTCAAACTAAGTAGGTTAAAATTACAAATATTGTCTTTTGTAACTGCTTTGCTCAACAAAGTAGCGAGGCGAATACCAGGCTGTGGAAATCTGGTCTCCGCTTGTTTATAATGTTTATACGGTTGAAATGATACTCGTATGTTCTATAATTTAGTACAGGAACCTCGGTAGTCTAACGCTTCATTCGTTGTAATGCTCAATCTGAGAGTTTCCAGCAATAGGTTCAAACCCTATTTGGGA
Organism: Agriotes lineatus; assembly: GCA_940337035.1. Lineage (NCBI taxonomy): Eukaryota > Metazoa > Arthropoda > Insecta > Coleoptera > Elateridae > Agriotes > Agriotes lineatus. Next base: position 44,464 of record CALNHX010009588.1, on the reverse strand, counting down.
CGCTTTTTCAATATTAAATGCACCATAACCGGATGCAAATTATCACAAACTGCGAAAGTAACCGGAAATTGCATAGTTCATGCCTAAATTTTGCTACCAGTAAAAGCGACACAGTTTATAATCACAAGCTAATTGAAAATTTCAGGAACAACAATTAAGTGCAACTACTATTTACAAAGATGCACATTTTCACTGAATCGTAAAGGCAGTAACGCCCAAGGGATTCAAAGAGGTACAATTATTATATACTTTAAACTTTTAGACGGCACCAATTCAGGACATTATCCCCAGGTCAAAATAAGAAGAAGAGGGCTCTGAAATTGCATCAGCACTGCGAGGATGCTACTAAATATGGTTTTTATTTAATTAAATTGATACAGAAACAGTAAATTTGGTGATTAATTAAATAGCTCCGAAAATAATTGGGTATAAGGTTCGAAAGCACTAATTTTTGAAAGGGGGTAGCGCTTTTTATCGTAATCTTAATCCAAATGTTCGTCAATTTTAGTTAAATATTCTAGTATTTAGGCGCTTTAAGTCTAAGGGTATTTCTGTTTTGAGTCGCTAAGAGCAGTAATTTTCGATAAAAGGTCAACACGATAACTCAAGAATGTTATAAACTATCAGAACAATTTCTTAGCCAGTTTGTGTATATTAATGCGCAGAACTGATCAGAATCGATAACTTAAGCAGAGTAACTGCCCTTAAATGACCTTTCACATATAAGTTATTTGCCATGTCTTTCAATATTCGTATCAAACGAGTTACCTATATATTTCACTAGATTATGTCTATTGTGCTTGCACTACTATTACCACTATTATCAGTTTCCAAATGTAAAGCATTTATCCACATATTCAATAAAATTGTTGTGTGCCAAGGTACCTATCTATAAGGAGATTGCACTATCTCATCTTGTTCTATTTGCAATTACTTATTAATAGCATACAAAATAGAGTTAGTGTTCTATATAATTTGATGGCTGTTCTGATCTTCCTTTTTCAGAATGGATATAGTAATACTTGTTCTTCATCCTTTCAGTGTAGTTGAATCTTTTCTTTTATCAAGCCTATGTCACTATATTCAATTAGTCCACTAGGTATGGGAGCTTTTTTTGTATTTTTTTTTGCACCAGTTTTTACGCCCCTTGTCTAAAAGGCGAAGGAAGTATTGTAATCTTGAAAAATTCTTCCTTGTTTATAATGATGTTCTAATACATGTCTATCTAAATACTACTAAATTTCTAGTGAGAGTAATTGAAAACGTAATTTACGTTGTGTAGTTACAATTGCTAAATAATTGATAATTGAATTACTATTTCATTTGAGTGATTGAAAATTTGGTAATTTAATTACTTCATTGGGTGGTAATTGGTAATTAATTACTTTTTCAAGTAATTTGCCCAGCTCTGATTGTAATAAACTTTAAAGGTAATAGATCTTGATAACTTCTTCTTCTTCTAATAAGAGGAAGAAGAAGATCTTCTTCATATCTTCACGTTTCAAGGACCCTAGACGACGAAAAACATGTTTTTTCCATTCCGCCTATCGGTCTATATGTTAGTCTTAACGTTTGTCCTGTTGACGGCATAGCTCAAAAAGTACTTGTTGGAGGAAGACAACAGATGTCTCACTCCACTCGTTTATTTCATAAATGGAATTTCGTGATCTCAAGTTGTCTTGTCATGTCGCTGAATTGGCTATGTAGCTGTCCTTATGTTTATTTGAAAGGAAGATCCAGTTATTTCTTTGACCTGGTCCATCCATCGTTTCGAAGAGCGTCCTCTGGCACGGGTTCCATCTATTTTTCCTTGGATTAGACGTTTTTCCAGGTTGTCGTCTGTTTTTCGTGTTATGTGTCCGAAGTATTTCAGAATTCTTCGCCTGACGACAGTTGATAGTCGTTCTTTTCTATGTAGTTCTGCAAGAATGGAGAAGTTAGTTCTGTGAGCTGTCTATTTTTAAAAGTCGTCTCCAGCACCACATTTCAAACGCATCCAATCTTGCTCTGTCTGCTTTTTTTGGAGTCCAAGTCTCAGCCCCATATAACGCAACAGGAAATACTAACGCATTAACAAGTCTTATTTTCGTATTATTTGTTACTTGTTTGTCTTTCCAGATTTTGTTGAGCTTCGACATCTCGCTTTTACCGAGTGGTATCCGTCTTCTGATTTCGGTGGACGTATTGCCATCTTTATCTATTTGTGCTCCAAGGTATACTATTTCATTGACGTTCTTTATATCTTGTATGTTTGGTATATATTCTATATTATTTCATCGATCAATTGTCATCAGTTTAGTTTTTTGACGGTTTAGTTTCAATCCACATCTTAGTTTTTCTTCTTCCACCCTCTCGATGAGTTCTCTCATTTCTTGTTCGTTTTCTGCCATCAAAGTCGTGTCGTCTGCGTAGCGCAAGTTGTTGATTCTGTTTCCTCCTATTACTATTCCTCCTTCTCAATCTTCCAGAACTGTTCTGAATATGAACTCGCTATATACGTTAAACAACCAAGGCGAAAACACACAGCCTTGACGGACACCTGGTTGTACATTAAAGAATTCAGAGTCTCTTCTGTCTATTCTGACAATTGCCTTGTTATTCTCGTAGAGTTGCTTCAGTAACATGACCGGATGTTGAGGAATTCCCATATCTAACAGAGCAATCTATAGCTGGTTCCAGTTCACACAATCGAAAGCGTTTCTATAGTTGAGGAAACAAAGGTGGGTGAGTTTTACAAATTCCCTTGCTTTTTCTATGATTTGTCTTATGTTCATAATTTGCTCCCTCGTTCCTTTATTCTTTACGAAACCAGCTTGTTCCTGAGGGATTTGCTATTCTAGGAAGTGTCTGAGACGTTGTAATATGATCCGAAGTAGAACTTTGCTAGGATGGGCGATTAATACAACGGTTCTATAATTGTTACATTCTTGGCTTGACCCATTCTTATGGGGGGGGGGGGGGGATGAATGTTGATGTGGTCCAGTCTGTTAGTCTGATTGCCATATTTTGTTACATGTTTTTTGGAGGAGATCAATTGCTTTCTGGCTAAGTTGTTTTAGAATTTCTCCGTTTATATCTTCTGCGCCTGTGCTTTTATTATTTTTTAGTTTTTGAATGGCTTGAACCACTTCCTCTCTCATTATTCCAGGTTCATGTTCTATTTGTGTGATGGGAGGAAGTTGGATCATTGCTTGATTTGGTTTATCGTCGTTATACAACTCGTTGCAATATTGGCGCAATATTTCTACTACATCGCTTATTTGCATGACGACTCTACCTTCCTTATTTTCCATTCCTTGGGTTTAAACTCTGTGGTTATTTCTTTAATTTTGAGGAACATTTCTCTTGTTTCATTTGTGTTATGTAGCCTTTCCATTTCGTTGCACATTTTTCGTAGATAGATATCTACCTGGCACGAAACCGAATGTACTTTTGTTCAAATATACAGGGTGAGCACCTTAATAAATATAATGTTGTCTATTTTATTTTAACTCAGGAATCGATAAAACTAATCATTTATGTGTACGTAGTTTGGGTGTTTACCTTTGATGAAAATGGGACCTAACATATACAAGGTGAATATCGTAAAAAGGAGAAAAGAGAAACTATCGCTGAGGATTGCAATCACAACGGACAGGTGTAGCGATTGCCGCCCACTGTATGCAATACAAAGAACAGAAATGTGCAACGATGGCCGTTTACCGTAGTATCGCAGAAAGTAATGTACAGCAATCGATGCGCATCGTGCTGCGAGGGAAGTACTATCCTATGAAGCCCTTTACAGATTTTTCTTTCTGTTATGATAATATCGCTGGTGCTTTCCTCATTCATTTTTCCTTCCTGAATGGCAACTGGTTGTCAAAGTACTTCATCCACTTTTCTAATTCTTGAATGGCTGTGTATTCTTTATTGGCTTGTTTCTGGCTTTTAGCATTCTCTATGCTGCGTTCCGAGATCATATTCAATATCTTTCGTGAATTATGTTCGATATTTTCGCTTTAGGCGCTTTATTTCCGCATTCACTTTATTCTTGACTAAGTATATTGTCCTTCTTGCCACTTTAACCATAGCTTTATATTGAGTCTCTAGTTACGGTTTGCGGCAGTGTGTAATACCATATGGTGGTATGTATCTCATAAATCAATATTTCAGAAATACGTAAGTCCCACGACCATCTAAATACACGAATTTGCATGGTTTTTAAAACATGTTTTTATTTTGATCAAAAGGAAAATAAAAAACACGAGAAAGGGGGAGGTGCAGCCTCTGAAGAAGAAGAAAATGCTGTCGCTATTAAGGAAGTTGAGCAAATCAGTCGGTAGAGATCGAGTAGCTCTAAAAAATTATGAATTACTGAGAAGAGAAGTCAAGAAATGAACATGGTATGTACGTCAATTACCATGGAAAGGAGAAAACGATTAAGAGGCTATATTAAAAAAACAAGATAAAGAGTAAGAATTAGGGGGTATTTTCCCGGCAAAGGTATAAAACTGCTATTTATATAGTAATGATTTAGGTTATACCGGGTGATTATAAATGCTCTTCCATCAAGTTGCCTTTGGAATATTTGTTATATGAATAATATGTTGGTGACACTGTAAGTCTATGTCAAATTCGAGGTTAGCAGGTTAGGTTTTGTGTCAAAACTTTTCTTTTCTGCTAGCAATTTATCTTGTTTTTGTGTATTTTACTGTGCATGAAGTGCGTATTTCCAATCAGTAATTCATTCTCTATGAGCTCGATAATTCTTTGCGCGTTGGTATTTTCTTTTCCCTTGTTCTCGAAACACCATTGGATCTCATTTGTATTTACATTTCTCACTGCTCTATTTAAATATCCCATGATAATTACTTTCTGTCTGCTATAATCTGTAGTTGTACTTTGTGGTTATTAATACATATTATGACATTTTTCTAATTACTTTTCTCGTTTCCTTAACTTTTAGTAGTTTCAGGGCTACTGCGAATTTATGAAATAAATAATTGTCCAATTGCAGCAAACTATAGCTCAGTAGAACAATTAACTCTATTCCCAGGGGTAAATTCCTAATAGATTGTAGTTTTTACTTGATCTGGTGCGCCACTGTACACCTGAATTAGTTTCAATACACAGTAGTTATTGTATGCAATATGTCAAAACCTACAAAATGGTTCGTATCGTGCGTTGTTGACTTTAAAATAGTCAAAAGTGTGAACATTATTATCATTTGTTTCAGGCATTAATTTGTTACATGACGTCAGAAGGGACGCCGCCGGAAAATCGCAATTGTTTTTACCTTCGCCTCCGCTGCGGCCGTAGAAGTACTCGATTTTTTTTTGGGTAAAGACCTCCTCTCATATGCACATCGAAACCCAACCACTGACTGTTATATTTTAGGTGAATTTTGCCTACCTCAATTCTGCAGCTTCCGACGATGCTCGCAGATAAGTTCCTGGGGTGTTTCTCGACCTGGAGCGGTTTTCCTCGCTGCAGATGTTGTAGGACGCCCTCTTACAGTGCTGCCCACGGTGTTGCACCACAAACCGCTGGCTTAGGATCCTTATTTTGGCTGTACGCAATGATCTGAATCTTGAGCTGGACGTTGGCAAACCCTCGGAAACCCCTCGTGGAATTTTTTAATTTTTGGTGGCGGAAACTTTCGCAAACGTTTACCACTGAAACTTTAGGAAATGCACAACACAATGGTATACTTTTTTCTCTCAAAGTGGTTATTTATTGTATAAAAAATGTAATTGAAGTGGAGCACAAATCTAACATTGTCAATCTTCATTTGATTCATTTGTCTCTCCTTTATTTCCGTTATTAAAAACAAAATCTAATCTATTACTATGGTTACCAAGGCACCGGAAATTGGTTTTGATCAAATTAAATACATTATGGAAATGAATTTGATTACAAATTATATTTACAAAGTTCTTATAACTAAAATATTGTCCATTTCTTAATTTTAAAAGGTCTCTTTGCGCCACAAATACGTTTTATTAGTTACTCTGCTCTATTTCTCTCGCGTTAAGCACACTGATTATTTTATAGAGTTTATTTCTTAATAATTACTTTTTCATGTTTTTCTGTCTGCTTTTCACTTGCTTTTCATGTCTTGCTGTCTGATTTTCTAATTTTCCCTTTGCAACGTATTATTAATTTCTTATGGCTTCCTATACCTTTTTTAGACAGCTCAGAATTTCCCTGCTTAGCTATATTTAAATCTACGCTTCATTGACATGCACTTCGCAAACCTTTTTGTGACTATTCATTTCTTTCGGTTTGGCCATTCATTCTGCACAAACCTAATATTTAATTAATTTGAATGTCAACTTCAACTTTGTGAAAAACAAGCTTTGCCCTTTGCTTTCTTTACTCTATATATAATGTGTAATGTGTAATTGTGTATGCAAAATATCATCTTCCTCCGACAAATAGTTTTTGAGTTATAACGCCAACAGACAGACAGACAGACGGAATTGAGAAAACCTGTTTTTTGTCATCTAGGGACCCTGAAATGTGAAGATCTGAAGAAATCTCGGAAGGTGATTTTTTCGTGATTACAATACTTCCTTCGTCTTTCAAACGAGGGATGTAGAAATGTCAAGCCAACTAAGCGTAAGCGTAGGAACCATTTATATCGTCGAGTACCTATACCACTATTAGCCCGAATCCGGTGACAAATTCATTGTAAACTCCTGGACAAAATTAACTCACCACTATTTTATTGTTTTTAATTCCGATATATTGATAACTTTTAGTTTACTAACTCTCTTGCAAGTAGCCTTTGTACCTCTTCTGATGTTTCAAACAAATGCTGTCAAGAAATGTTTTGTTGTAAGATTACAATTATGGTCAATTAAAGTCACTTTTACCAAAAATTGATTTAAAATCTGTTCGGAAACTGCTTATTAAGACAAAGTATCTTTAGTCATCAAATGTCAACTTGAAAAATAAACCGCCCAAAAAATTTGTCCGTGGAGGAGGCAGTAAGGGTATCAATTTTGCTGGATGAGGGATAGTCTATGCGTTTTGTTGCAAATTTGATAGGAATATATCATTCCAGCATAAGTCACATAGTTACACGATTTAAAGAGACAGGATCTCAGTTTCAAAGGCCAGAGCAAGGGCGAAAACGGCGAACCAATCCAAAGTATGAGCATTTTCTAAGCCAATCCGCTCTAAGAAACAAGAGAACAACTAGTACTGCGCTAAAGAATGAGCTCGTAGCTGTTCGCAATCTTGTATTATAGTCTCCAACAGTTAGAAGGCGTTTAAATGAAGCTGGCTTAAGCAGCAGAAGTCCGGCAAAAAAACTACATCTCACCAGAGATCACAAAATTCAAAGATTGCATTATACCAGAAATCATCAACACTGGATTATTAATGATTGGAAGAAGGTTTTATTCTCATATGAAACGAGGGTTAGCCTCACATCTCCTGATGGACGCGAGCGTGTCTGTCGAAGAGAAGGAGAGATATGAGAACCTTTAGTGAAAAAAATTGAACAGCAGCAGCTTCGGTGGTTTGGGCACTTAGTCACAGTAGGTGAAGCAAGACTGGTGAAATTCATATGGGAGGCAAAAGCGCAGAGGAAAAGAAGCAGAGGAGGGCCACCTAGAAGCACATAGGAGACAGCAACGGTGGAACATTAGAAGTGAGGGATACGAACTGGAGAGAGGCGGCCAACTTAGCAAAAGACAGTAATCAGTGGATAAAGTTTGTCTTTGAACAGTAGAAATAGAATGTTTATTTTTATTTTATACGTTTCTTTTAAGAAGAAGCTGAGTAGAGCAGATGGGTAAGCGCTTACCTTGCATTAAGCAAGGCCTCGGTTCGAATCCCGCGAGGGTCGGAATTTTCCGCAGCCTTGCGATTTGAACCTGGCTCGGTGAGACCATTCACAGTTGGACACCAAATTAACTGTGCTCTACTCAGAACCACAGACCTAACAGATAGAGTAACAAGGTCAACATAACACACACACACACACCTCACACAATGGTTGCTGTGCAAGCACAAAAGGCTCCAACTTTGTATCCCGAATCCGGGGCAAGTTGAACATTGTACCGCCAGATGCAAGCATATAAAGCACCAGCCTCTGCACCGAAATGTAAAACGAGGTTATCGATTATACATACATACATACTTTACTTTTAAGGGTGCGACTTTGTATTGAGGTATGTTTGGCTTAATCATTTTATTTTGACTCAAGAATTTACCTGTTTAATTTATGCTATTTCATTTGAATACAAACTGTATATGCTCTTTACTGCTTTGATTATTTTTTCTTGCATTTCTATTCCTTTTATGACTTACTACAATTGCATCCTTGCGACTGACTCGTCAGCTTTTCTTAAACCTATGAAGGCCATATGTATCGCTCAATTTTTTTCTGAATCCATTGTTGTAATGTATAAATTTGATCTCTGCATTACCTTGCCGCTGTAAACCCTGCCTGGTCCTCTCCAATTTTGTTTTTTATGTTTTCTTCCAGTTTTTATTTTAGTACTTTATCGTAGAGTCTAGCCATTGCTGCTATTATAGTTATTCCTCTGTAATTTTTACACTCCCTATGGTGTCTCTTTTTGAAGATAGGCCTCTATCGATTACTTCGGTAGTTCTTATTCATTTATTGCTCCTTTAGACATAGGGAGAGATTCCTCCAGCTGATTTATTATTTTTGATTGATTTAATAAACTGTTTTAGTTTCTGTAGTGCTAACTCAATTTCTAGTTGGTTTCTTTCTTTCACGTCCATAGAGAATTGTGGTCGATTTCCCCATAGCAATCTTTATAATATGTCTCCCATTGTTGTTCTCGTATCTAGACCCAAGTTCTTTAGTGCTTTAAGTACTGGCCAAGATTCGGAAGGTCATTTTCCTTCGAGGTTTTGCTGAGTGTTTAGCTACGTTTTTTTTATTTTTTTTCCTTAGCCAATAATCTTTTTACTTCTCTATTCTTCTCTCTATAATTGTGAAGATCTTCTTGCGATTTGGTACTCAGGCATTTGCTGTTCAAAGATTAAGTACAACTATTTGAAAAAAAATGAAGTCTGAGTCACTACTGACCCGATTTCGGCTTTCGTAGGGTTAATAAATGTATCGTATTGATTGAGATAAAATTTAGCAGGCGGAAGCATAAGACTTTTTGTTGTAAACATTCGTTACTTTTGTTAATTTACAAAGAGCAGCCATTAATTATAATATTAGTAAATCACTTTCGAAGTATAACCTCTAAAATCATAACTGGACAATAACGTCAATTTGATTTTTATTTAAGTTTGATTGAGGAATAGATAAAAAATGTTATTATTTCAGGTATACCGGGTGACAATGAGATCAGGGCCATGTCTCTATCTCCTTTACTTATCAACGGATTTGAACGAAACTTGTTACAAGGATAATAAACGTAATTTCGAATTGAGAGACAGATATAATCAAAATGGCCGACTTCCGGTTTCACCGGAAATGTCATTAGTTTTAATTTTTTAATTGGGTTGTTCTGTATATTTTATGGTTTTTGGAACCTACGATTTAAATTACATACGGCAGTTTTTCCAAATTTGCTTAGGTATTTCCCAAAAATATTTAAAAAATTTATCAATTAAACATTTTTCCGTTTTATATACTTAAAGATAAAGTAGTCCATGATGCATATCGTTAGATTGGTAATTAAATTTTCTATCTAATGGCAGGATGGCCCTTGGCAGGTGCCATTTAAAAAAATTGACTTTTTCTCAAAAAACACGTTTAGCAAATTGTATTCCTTCATGAATGATTTTTTATTGATTAAATTAATAAGATATGTGTTATTATGGGTTACTAGAGTCATTTGAAAAAAAGAATTTTTTGTTTAGAAAAATGAAAATTTAGCGAATGTATCGTAGGTAATTTGAGCTGTACATTCCAGAAAACCTAAAATTTATAGGGTGATGCATTTAAAAAATCATAGTTAATGGCACTTCCGGTGAAACCGAAAGTTGGCCATTTCAACTATATCTATCGGTCAATCAAAAATTATATCTAGTATCCACGTATCGAATTTTACACAAATCGATTCATAAATATAGGAGATATAAGCATGGCCCTATTCTCATTGTCACCCAGTATACATTGGATGCTATGTGAATATTCTGCTTACATTAATCGTTCCTGATTTTCAGCTTGGGAAGTGGTAACGAGGAGCTACAAAATGTACACTTTGTAAGGACCAGTGAGGCATTTAAATCCGTCGAGCAGATTTTATGCTAAAACGATTTCTGTTGTATATCGGATAGACCGTAGCTCCGCTTTAAATGATGAAATAATTTGCATTTATCGATTTAACAGTATTTTGTTAAAAGCTCACCATCACTTGATGCTTTCTAGAACTGCACGAATCGGATTAGGAAATATATTACGGAGTATCTGCGTCTCCTTTTAATATTTTGCCGAATAGGACCGAATAAATGAACCACGTTAAACAACCGGATTGTAATTTATAACTTCGTTTCGACAGTAAATATTAATTCCGAATCCTTTAAGAAATGCTGACTGAAGTTTACGACTTGCAACACTCTAGTAAACGCGGAAATTTATTCCACAAATTGGTAATCTCGGAGTTGCCCATATTAAATACGAAAAATTTATGTGACAAGTACAATTTCTGTTCGATCTACCGCTTTTAACGACAATTCTTCGACAACGACGGCCGTGTATGGTGATATCTGGAAGTAAGACTTCTGTTAGGTAAATGTCGGTTGGGGTCATCAACTCCAGCCTGGTGACCTGCTAGTGTAACCCATAAAATCTTTAGTCGCAAATGTATTGACGTCGATGCAAAATTTGAGTCTTTCAATTAAACGTGCAAATTGCTGTTCGACAAGTCGCCGGCATCTAGTTCCCGATCAATCTTCATACATTAAATTTCTTGCAAGAAAAACAGCGCACCTTAAACACACGTTCACACTTTTGCAAAATGTAAAATATTAGCATGTTAGAGTTATATTGGAATTCAACACTCTGCATGTAAACAGGGTCTCACGATCATTTTTATTACTGTTTTTACTCTTAGTAAATCATATATGTACACTATTAAATAGAAGTTTGATTTCTATAAGGTGTTCAAATAAAAATATTAAGTGTGAATGGATAACAATATGTATAAATCATAATTAATCTAATGTAATTTGTAATACTAAAAGTGACATATGACTACAGCTAATGAATTTCACAGTATGCAATGACACTTATTATCTATTGCCATATTTCCTCAGTAGGTATGCTCAAATACTGTGAAGGATAATTATTTTTAACATAATACAATTTTTAACGTAAAATATTGCTATGATATTCGCTTGTACGTTGAACATTCTTACAAGTTAAATGTAACTAGCAAAGTTCATTTGCTAAAAGGAAAATCGACAACACAAAACAGATTTCCTTGCCGTAGGGTTTATCAATAATTGTAAATAGTCACAGTCAGTGCATAAGTTTGTTTCGAAAGTAAGATTTAGGACTTCTTATAAATAATAGCCAATTAACTCATAGTCATTTAAGATAAGCTCACATGCAAAGTGCGTCTCATATAACATCAATTGCGATTTGAGACATTTTCATGGTTTACCGGAAAAATGTGGGGTTACGTTTGGCAAAACCAAGCTGGAATACACCTGGGAATCCCATTTTTAGCCACACAAAGAGCCATCAAACGATTAGGGCCACATGTTAACTTTAGTGAGCACAGAATAAGACATACAAAGTTTTGTGAGGTACACAGTGCACCGAAATGTAATAATAAAATTATACATGCAAATGTAGTTACGTTTAAAAAATGTATAAAACCAGGTCACAACACCAGAAATGATACACTCGGAGCACTGCAGAGCAGATGGGCCGTCACTGAAAGCTGGAAGCTAATATCGGAGATGGCTGGCCACGGCTGCAGATTTCAAGAGCAGTAACTGAGGGGCATGTTGTGTTCGATAGCGTGGAGCCTGCAAGTACAGAAAGTTAAATATTATAAATATGAAAGCTGCGAATTTACCTACAAGTGAAGTTACAGCTGTTGCAAGACAAATTAGGCAACAAATATACTCCAAGGAAGGCAGACGCATACTGGGAGGAGGTGTTGTTGGAAATATTGAAGCCTTCATACACTGGCAGCGCTGTTGGATTCCATGATTTCAGGCGAAAGTGCAAGATGCAGTGTCACGTTTAGCTGTGTGTAGATCTTCGTAAATAAAATTGCCCCTTGTTAGATGACATTCACACACGAGCAGAAGAGCTCTTGAATCTTCTCCGGTTATTTTACTATTCATGCTATAAACAGTTCGATATGTGACCAGAACGGATCTAAATGAAATCGAGACATTTATTCTTCAAAATGCGTTGAAGACGATAGTTTAATTAGTTTTACGTTTAGATCTAAAGTTTTTGTGTAATTAATTAATGGATCTTTTCAAATTAGCGACAGGCAATTGTTCATTTTATTTTGCTCTTCACTTAGCACTTGTTATTAAATTTACGTCAATTTCGACCAATACAAGGCTGTAGCATCTTTTGTTTTTCCGAGTGTATAAATAGATGCGACACCGAATTTTCAAAAACTGCCAAATTAATTCGACGATTAAATCTAACGCAAAAAGCGAATTCTACTCTTACAACTACAAAAATATGGGAACTTTTTCCTATTCCTAAAACTTTTCTGCCCTTTCGGGTGTAATGATGGTATGGGCCAGGTCGATTTATCTTCTGGGGTCTTTTTCCACATTTTTTCCATTTTCTCCTTTCTTGTGCAATGTATTTCGTCTCTTCCCATTTTATGTTTTTATTCTCTATTGCAGTTTTTACTTTTTCTATTTGTTATGTCCTCATGGTTAGGGCTAATTAAAGATGTTGTAGTGGAAATATATGTTTATTAAATAAATATAACTTAGACAGATCTCATACAAATACAAGTTACTGTTAACAAGAGCACAACTCGAATGTCTTGAAACTAACCCAAAACTCTCGACCGGGAACCTGCACTTCGCCCCTTAGGATAATCCGCAGTTACACAGCGTTGCCAAACCTCTGATACACCACACTATTCAAGTTTTTCTTTTGATGTATTCTTGTTTAATATATATTTTTTGTTCTTTCCCTGCGTATGTAACTAATGTGGCCAAACCATCTCATATGAATATTTTTTTTTCAATAGTTGTTAATAGTTTTATTTTCAGATTTGCTGTATGCATTATATTTTTTATTTGGTGTGTAGTCTCTTTTCCTTCTATTTTTCTGAGGAATCTCAGTTTCACACTACGCAGTTTCTTTCTCTGGTTTTCTATGATTGCCCACGATTCTGATCCATAAGTTGGTATAGGGATAGCAACCTTTTTTATTTTGGCTTCTCTTGGTACTTCTGTTTTTACCAGGATCATGTTTTTTGTTCCATCAAAGAGTTTATCTGCTGCTCCTCTTCTTGAATTTACCTCTGGGTCTAGTCTTCCATCCTGTATTAAGTACTATCGATCCTAGATATTTAAATTTATTTACTTGTTCTAGTCGTGTTACTTCTTGTCCTATAGTGTGTTTTGTCTTCTTTATAATTATTAACATTGTTCTCTTACTATGGTTGATTTACATATTGATTTTCTCTCTCTTCTTAATTTTTCAAAATTTTCAGTAAATGTTTTTTCGTCTTCCGCTATTAAGACCATATCATCTGCGTACTATAGTTCAATTATTCTGATAGTTTTCATGTTTCAGTCTACGATTTCATACGGCTTCGTTTTTTTTTGGCTTCTTTTCGAGCTTCATCTAGGACCAGTGAGAAGGTAAGTTTGTTTAATATGCATTTTTTATTCTTCTTGCCGTGTTCTTTGTACTATCGCACAGGCTTTGTATACTTACTTTTAATTAGGTTTTACTGTATTTCATTTTTTCTCGGTATCCTCCACATGTCTCTGTTTATTCTGACAAAAGGATTTTCTGCGTTTATGGAAACTGCATGAGCATTTTCCGCTTCCCGCAATGCTTTTTCACTTGTGTTCTTAAAATAAAGATGACATCTTGGTGTTACTCGATTTCAGTCTTCCGGTGCTTTTTACGTTCTTACTACTTTGTTGATGATGTCTTTGATTAATTCCATTCCTTCTTATGGTACCTATTGTTGTCAATATCACTGTTATGGCCGTGGCAAGTATTTTTCCTGCTGTTGCTTTTTCAATTGTTTATTTTATTTCTCGTTTGTGATCCCAAAGCTTTGTTGTGGTACTTCTACATGCTGTATGTTGGCTTTTTTGACTTCTTCGTTTTTACATGTTGTATCCTCATACTAAAACTGTAGAATGTCTCCATAGTTTCATATTCTGTTACTATTTCTCCTTTATTGTCTTTTACGGAAGAGAGTCTGGGCGTTTCTTGTTTTTCCCATTCAGAACACCGTAAAATAAGTAAGTTTTGCTTTTTCTTGTAAGCGTTTGCCATTGTTCTCCAAGACTGATGAAAATTTTTGTTTTCCTTCATTTATGATTCTTTTTACATTTCTTGTTTCAGTTTTGTATCCTTCTTAATGATTTTTGTCTTTAGTAGATACCTAGCTACCTACTTAAATATTTTTCCGTTTCTCCTTCTTTCTCTTTACTATTATTTTTATTCGACCGTTGTCTTTTTATCATCGTTTTTTATTTTTGAAGTCTCACAATTTCCTTCTGCTGTTTGCAGTATTATTCGTTTAAATTATTGCATATGTCTGTCTTTATCTACATGTATTAATATTTCTTTCGGTGTTTTTTGCTATTGTTGTTTAACATCCAAATTATTTCCTGTGTAGGATTTTATGTTTCTGTTTGTTCTTTTTTACTTTCTTGGCCAAAAAGATGAGCTTCACGTTTCAGGGTCCCTAGATGATGAAAAACATATTTTCTCAATTTCCTTTGTCTGTCTGTTCGTCTCTGTCCTCCTGTTGCCAGTTGCCAGTATGCCTCAAAAACTACTTGTTGAAGAAAGACGATATGTTGCATACAGATTGGTTGTCTACCTGCAGTGTTAAATGTAGGGGGAGTGGCCAGGGGGGGGGGCACCCCCCCCCCCGGGCAGTACAAAATCCCCCACCCCCGGAAACATTACCCTTCATATTCATGTTTAATTTTTATCTGTAAAACAATGGGTGGTTTGCACGGGAATAGGTAAAAATACCCCCCAGACGGTTTATCCCCCCCCCCCCCCGGAGTAGTCAGTCTGAATTCAACACTGTCTACCTGGCACAAAGCGAATATACTTCCGATCAAATACTTACAGGGAATCTTACAAAAATAAAATTCTATTTAATTTTTGCTTTAACTCGAAAGCTATTAATTTAATATAAGTACCTACTAGATACAGGGTGTTTACCTAAAAATAATTTTTCGTTCCTTCGATATTTTCTAAAGTTTTAATTACAAAACTTCCACTTACAAGGGAAGTTCCGTGTAAAGACTTTTACAGATATTTACTGTTTTGTTTTTACTTTGGTTTCGTCTTAAATATAATTGTTACTAGATAATGCTCACTTCCTGTCTCTAGTCCCCATTTTTTTCTTTTATATGTATATTTTATGTTTGGTCATACTAGTTTACTGACAGAAAGTAATCAGCTATTGGCTTTTCCTTTCTGCTAGCAATTTCTCTTGTGTTTTTGTATATTTTACTGTGCATGAAGTGCGTATTTCCAATCAGTAATTGATTCTCTATGAGCTGGATAATTCTTTGCCCATTGGTATTTCCTTTTCCTTAGTTTTCTAATCACCATTGGATCCCATTTGTATTTACATTTCTCACTGCTCTATTTAAATTTCCCATGATAATTACTTTCTCTCTGCTATAATCTGTCGTTGTACTTTGTGGTTATTAATACATATTATGAAAGGTTTCTTATTAATTTTTTCGTTTTCTAAACTTTTAGTAGTTTTAGGGCTACTGCGAATTTATGAAATGAATAATTGTCCAATTGCAGCAAACTAGAGGGAGGAAAAGTTTTACATGGTGGCTGGTTAATTATCTTATTTGTTAAAAACCACAGGTCATTTCTTTTACAATTTGCAACTAAGAAGTTTGTCTGGTGAATATTAATAAAATAACAAAAATCTGGTGTGATACACTCACACAACTTCCTTTTACAGTGATCTTATAATTAGTCAAAAATTTCATTTTTAATTTTTAACCATTTGTTAAAAATTTTCAAAAATTACAAATTCTACAAAAACGGTACAAAATCGAGTGTTAGTTGAAGAGACACATTTTCTCTAGAATTTTAAGGTGAATTCAAAAATGTAATAATATACCGGGTGTTTTATTTAAAATAGGAGTTAATAAAAAAAATAGAAAAAAAAACAAAAGAAACCCACTTTAGAAGTATTCAACTGGAAAATCACCTATTTCACATCAATACACATTAAAAATGTAGTAAAAATGTAAAGTTTAAAAAAAATCGTTAGAGCCGTTTTTGAAAAAATCGTTTGAGCCGTTTTTGAAAAAATCGAAAAAAACTGAAAAATCACAAGAGTAAACACCTACTTCCGGTTATGCGATTTTCTTCAAAAGCTTGCTGTCTTATCTACATAGTACAAAAAACTTATATATGGAGTTTCAATGCCATACCTCCTTTCGTTTTTGAGATATTC
This sequence comes from Agriotes lineatus, assembly GCA_940337035.1. Lineage (NCBI taxonomy): Eukaryota > Metazoa > Arthropoda > Insecta > Coleoptera > Elateridae > Agriotes > Agriotes lineatus. Next base: position 27,857 of record CALNHX010009588.1, on the reverse strand, counting down.
TGTTCACAGACACACAGACACACAGACACACAGACAGACACACAGACACACAGACCAATGAAAAAAATATGTTTTTTGGGATCAGGGGACTCTAAAACGTGAAGATCTGTTGAAAACTCAATTTCGAATTTTTGGGGTGAATCCAATACTTCCTTTATAGTAAAAGGAAGTAAAAATGTATTTCCAAAAAGACAGCCATGGGATCCAATGTTCAACGCCATCATAAATGGTTTTTCCAGGGAAACATCTAAAAATTTCTAGAAATTCAGTGGCAGAACAAAATGATTTTGGCGTTGCAATAAACCACCTAAAATTGTCATGACCGGCGGAACCTAAAGGACTTCCTTCGCTGACTTGGACCTGAGGTACAATGATAAGGATGATAAGGACATCATGCAACTGAAATAATGATGGAAGGTTGTTCTTTTGTTGTACGTTTAGAAACTGATAGCTCTGCATTAGAGAAACAATTGCAGCAGTCAAAAATGTGTTGATTTTGTTTAAAGGAGTATAACAATTGCAATTACTACATCTTGTATATTGCAAGCAAGCACCCTGCATTGTGGAACTGTTTGTTTACCGTGTAAAGTGATATCTTGAATGAATATGAGTGTTTTCATTCCGACCGTCATTATTTTCTGATTTGTTTTTCTTATTTTGGCACGTGTCTCGGTAGCATATGTCAGCACCGACTAGGGCATTATAGATTGTAATCTTACTTTTAACCAACACGTATTTATTTGTCCATATTGTCCGTTTAAGGCAAGCCGACATTTTCGGTGCTTTTAGCTAGTGTTTCTGTTTCGTCTGGTAGATTGCGGTTGTTTGATATATTGGCCATGTATTTCAAACAGCTTAATTTTGCCTTTTTTTAATATGATGCTTCAAGGTCTAGTTGACAGGTGGTTTGAAATTCACACCCTTGACGGGCTGGGTCTCAGGTCGTCATTTTGACATCAATGATTTGCTGAAAATACACTATTATGTTTAGTAGGTACTTGAAATTAATTTTTTTACGCTAGTCTATTGTACACTGTTGAAAAGAAAAATACATATATGTCAAAAGCCGATCGACTTAGAAGTATCATGCGTTACCTTTTAAACAGTATGTATTTACAAAAAATTGGCATATTTTTTTGTAAATTTCTAAGAATTTACCTTCTAGCTTTTTACTTTTTTCCAGCATCATTCTTCTGGGTAAATACACTCAGTATACATAATCCAAAAAGAAATCGGAAAGAAGCTGGAATTAATTATTGCAAAGTCTATATTCCATTTACTTGACTTCAGCAATGTCAGCGTCAAATAAAAAAAAATCCTTAACTGTACTTGTAGAATAACATGCTTTTTAGACTGTACAGTAATTATGTTACGAAAATGTGAACGAAGAATTTTGGTTAGTTATTCCTAAAGCCTCTGGGGGGGGGGGGGGGGGATCTAACATCCACATCACCCCTCATAGTTACGCCACTGCGCTTTAGTATTCGTTTAATCCCCAAACAGGCGTTGTGGCCACTGGCCACCTAAGTGGAAGATGAAATATATTTGTGTGTGATTTGCTAACATGTATTGCCTTCTGTTTATGGTACAAATGTAGCACATAACCGATATGCCAGATTTAGATGGGCTTCTTATATAATTTTGTCCATTATGAGATTGAAAAGACAAACCGGACAATACCGATAAGAAGGAAGTTGAAAACAACAACTAAAGAACTCCTAAAAGCCTTGCGAGACAAACTTGAAACCAGAAGGACAAATAACTAACAAGAAGAAACCCCAGAAGAAATAAAGGAGGAAAAGAAAATTAGGAAAAATAAAATAATAACAGAGGAAGAAATTAAGACAGTGTTAAAAAGAACACGAGCGGAAGAGCCCCAGGCGAAGACAGTATCGCCCCACGACTACTAAAGAAAGGTGGAGAAAGATTAGTCAAATCATGTGGTACAGAACAGATACCGGCAAACAGAAAGAAAACATATTTGTGCACATACATAAAAAGACAAAAATAACAAACTTCGATAACTACGGGGCAATATCCCTATCTCTAGTAGCATTACAAATTTACTCAAAATATGTAGGAAAAAATTTAGAAACTAAATCGAAGAGAAGCTAGAATACGAACAACCCGCTTTTTGGCCCGGTAGACCAACACAAGATCATATATACACCATCAGACAGATAACAGAGAAGTTGATTGATAAAAATAGGGAGATCTACAAGGCATTCCTAAACCTTACGGCGGCATTTGAGCAAGTAAGTATTAAGAGAGCATATATGGATGGCACTGGAAGAACTAAAAACAAGCACAACGCTTATAAGAATAATCAAAAACAATACAAAAGAGTGGTGAAAGTTGTAAGACTAAACGGACAAATATTTCAAGAATTTAACATAGAGCGGTTAAACAAGGTAACATCGACAGCTTGAGCCCACTACTGTTCGTAATTTATATGAACAGCATAATTTAAAATTTGTAAAAATCATAGGCAAAAACGAACTAAGCACAAAAGCAAATACGCACTTGTATAAAACAATTCTTCTCTTCACATCAGAATCCTGGACATTGTTGGATAAACACTAAAATGAAATATCAGCGAAGAGTAGTAGGTAAAACAAGAAGGGATAGAGTAACAAACAGAAGTATCAGAGATGATTTAGATAACGTAGAACAACAATTAGCAACCGGTAAACTATAAAAGTAACAATTAAAGTGGTACAGACACCTCACTCTCTTGTATAATCCAGGATACCCCAAGAAAATATATCAAATGAGAGCAGAAGAAAGAACGACCATAGGTGGACCCTGAGTCCAATGTGAAGAAGATATCAAGGAGGCGCTTCTGAATAGTGGTAAAAGCATTGAGGAAGTTAGAAGCATGGCAAGAGATCAAAATAAATACAGGAGAGGGATCGAGGACCCAATGCCGTCCGGTATAAATGGGAATAGAGAAATAAAACAAAGATGAGATTGAAGGGAATTGACCTTAAACTGTTGTCTTTTCTAATTGCGCTTGGTGTTTCAGTATTTTCTTGTGTATGGTTGCCAATATAGACTTTTGTAGTGGTCCTTTTGTTCATGGTACGTATTGCTCGTTTATTTTTTTGGTGTGCCTTTAAAACGGAAAAAATTGAACTTATCAAACGCTTTAACTAAATGGATCAAACTGACATATGTAGGCTTACTAAATTCAATTGTTTTCTCTGTGATCTGTCTAGTAACAGAGATTATGGCAGTGGTAGGTAATGTTTTTAAACTGCTATTTTTATCCAATGTCTATACGCGCGTCAATATTTTTTCCCGAATATATTACTTTACGTTCATGTATAGTAGAGTTACCCCTCTACCTTCTGTAGTTTTCGGGATTCATCTTTCGACTTTTCTTGAAAATATGGTAATATATTATTAAAGAGAGTGGCTAATTCTGTCATGAGTTATATGCCTCTATATTCCATCAACTCTAAGAGGATATTATGCGCTCCTGCGTATTTTTTTGACATTTTTATTTCGTTTAATAGATTTTATTTTTCATTATATGCTATAGCCATATTGAAAAATTGTCGGTTGTCATCTCACATGCCAATAAGTAATGATTTCAATCATCCTGTCACTCTACAAGAGTTAAAAACAAGCATAAACCTATTACCATTAAAGAAAGCTCCAGGATCTGACCAAATACCTAACGTGGCCCTAAAAAATCTATCAAAAAAAGCTATAGTATATCTTGCGACGCTATTTAATGCCTGCTTAAGAACAGGCTATTTTCCTGACTCATGGAAACATGCCCACCAGAGCCGGATTAAGAGGGGGGCTAAGGGGGCTGCAGCCCCGGGCCACCGAATTTCGGGGGCCTGGAAAAGATTCCAAGGTTATAATCTAGTGCGGTTTCTAATCATTTGGATCCCTTTGTACCCGTTGCATAAATGGGAATGGGGCCTCTAAAAAAATTTAGCCCTGGGCCTCATATATCCTTAATCCGGCTCTGATGCCCACATCTTGATGTTTGCAAAAACTGGGAAAAATGCTAAAGATAAGAATAGCTACAGACCGATTAGCTTACTTAGTACACTTTCAAAATTGCTAGAAAAAGTATTAATTCATCGACTCAATCTGTCATTAGAAAACATTAATATTATACCTCCAACTCAATTTGGATTCAGAAAAACTCATTCACCAACTCATCAGCTACAAAGAATATCAGAAATAATTGAAAAGGGTTTTGAGAATAAGCAATTTACAGTAATAGCTTTCCTCGATATTACAAAGGCGTTTGACAAGGCATGGACTGACGGGCTAAAGTACAAAATCTTACATATCAATATTCCAAACTACCTAAAGACCATATTATTCTCTTTTTTGGAAAAACATACATATGAAGTGAAGATCAATGGGTCAATTTCATCAACTAAAAACATAATGGCAGGAGTACCGCAGGGAAGCGTCCTAGGACCAATTCTCTACAACATATATACCTATGATATACCACACCAAAACATCTGTGAGGTAGCAACCTTCGCTGATGATACGGCAATTATTACCCAACACGAACAACTGGCAGAAGCGGTAGAACAACTACAAAGAGCAATAAACATAATGACGAAATGGTTTACTAAGTGGGGCTTAACAATTAACTGTGCTAAATGTGCTAGCAAAATTTTCACACTAAAGCAGATCCAACAATGGCACAGACATACCTTGGATAGAGAAAAACCAAACAGCCAAGTACCTAGGACTGCAACTTGACACTCGACTGACCTGGAGCGCATATATAAATAAAAAGCTAAATGAGGGTTACGCAAGACTTGCCCAACTCTACCCATTAATCAACAGGCAATCCTCTCTAAAAACGGAACGCGTACTACTATTATACAAAGCTCTACTGAGGTCGCTCATTACCTATGCCTGCCCCGTGTGGTGTGCAACATCAGACACCAATATCAGAAAAATCCAGACGTTCCAAAATAAGGTGCTCAGAATAGCAATAGATGCCCCATGGTTTGTTCGCAACACACAAATCCACAACGAACTAGGAATTGAACCAATCAAAAAATTTATATACAGAACCACCCAGAAATTCTTTGAAAACATCCATTTATGTGAAAGTGCGGTGTATCACCGGCTTGGACACCAAAACATACACGTTAGACTCAAAAGAAAGTTACCTCAAGACGTAATAATAGACATTATAGACATTAATTAATCTAACCTACCATAAGTAGCGAGGAGTCATATTGTATTACCTCTAAGCTAAGATATTAAAGTTAAAAAAAAGCATATTAATTATAACAGCTATGTATAACAAAGTAATAATTGTAGATCTGGTTAATAAAAATAATAACTAAAAAAAAGATTTTCTTTTTCAATAAATGGTTGTTTCCTGTTTAAGTGTGTTTTCATATTCTGCTACCTGCTTCAGTGTCGTAAAGATTTCCCACATCTTCTTCTCACTTTTTTATATTTCTACTGTGAGTTTATATGTACTAATTTATTCACTGTATTTCTCTTATATCCCAGCTTTTCTTTGAGCACAATATAGATCATGCCACATAAAAATTAATAGTAATATCTTCTTTACTCAAGAACTCATTTACCTTTCGGTGTTGAGTTTCAGGATTCTGCAAATTATACCTTGCATAAGTGCCTCCAGGGCTTTCTGTTCCTCGTTCGTTTCCCTGCCTCTTGCCTATCCACTCCTCTGTTTTCAAAAAACTTGTTTATTGCATCGTTTCTCTGTAACCTTGGTCTACCCCTTGGTTGCCTTCTCTGAATTCTAGTTGGCCTGGCCCCTTTATAAATTCTTTCTTCGGCCATTCTCTCCATATGTCCAAACCTAAGTTTTCTCCTTCCACTTTCCTTAGGTATTTAATTTTCGCGGTCTGTAATCTTTTTTTTGTTTGTTAGTACCCATGTCTCACCGGTTTAGGTTATTGTAAGTACTCAAATTGCGTTATATGCGGGCATTGTCTTTTTAGATAGATTTCTGTTCCCCAGTAAATTGTTATCCGTTGGCTGAAATGTTCTGCCAGCCTCCCTCAATCTGTTATTTAACTCTTCAGTTATCAAACCGTCGCCGTACCTTGGTAGTTAAATGTATCTAACTAAATAAAGATGCTTGCCTATCCTGTCAAACGCTTTTTCTAAACCGACGAAGCATCACATCGTATGTTTGTCATACTCGATGGATTTTTCTATTATCTGCCTAATCGAGAAGATATGGTGTTGTGCTTTTCTATTTGGGCTGAATCCTTACTGTGGTTCTTCTAGAAGGTGTTCAAATCGCGTTCTTAATTTTTTCCAGTACCCTTTCATATAATTTTGCTATTGTGTCCAGTAATTTCCACATATCTCGGAGTCCCCTTCTTGAACAATAGCGTCAATACTGCTATTTCCCAATCAAGAGGTACAGTTTTGGAGCCCAAGCTAGATTTAGTACCTCTAGGAGGATCTCTTTACCTTTCATTCCGACATTTTAACATCTCGTTTGTAATCGTTTACCGCTTTATCCAACTTCAGCTTCTGTAATATAATGGTTATATATTTTTTAATATAATGTGGCGATGCAAATGATTTTATTTTCATTCCTATATTTGTGTTGTTTAAGATGTTAAAATGTAGAATATATAATAAGTCTTGACAGTCACGAATGATAATACATTTGAGCATAGCGAAACTTATTTTAATAGCCATCGTCAAACCTTATCTATTACTTATTTGGAGCAACCCCCTAAGGGCGATAAGTACGCGATAAAATATTCTTCCTTTACACCATGTCATAGTGATAGAATCATCAATGATTCTTCATAATATATTTTTTATTTAAAATTGTATTGAGACACATGGAATATATATATATACTGAACGACAAAAAAAGTGGGACACTTAACATTTTCATAATCTTGAAACGGTCAGAGACACTAGCAGTAAATTATTAATTTTACGCAATAATGCAGTAACAGTCAGATATAAACAACAACAAATTCAAGAGTTTAATCAACATAACAACAGGTATCAATAAATAAATAAATGTCTTAAATTGAACAAATATTCCAAAACTAACATTAACCAAATTAAACATAACAATGGAAGATTAATATTCTTGCATTTGACATAAACTGACATGCCACACAAAACAATAACGAAAACAATAACTTAACAAAATATGCACATACATCGACTAGATGATGTTTTTTGTTAAAATTTAAAGGAATTTCGAATTAAATATCAGAGTGAAGACTAAGACTGGTGTATTTTGTTAAATTAGGGTAGCTAATAAGCATTTTATATCACAGTATACATTTATTTTTTAGATAATTAATTGCAATTGATGTAGATAAATTTAAAAGGGAAACCAATATAGGCCTAAAAGAGGGAACCAGCAATTACCCAATTACAAATAACGGAATCAATCACATACCAAGGGATGTAATGCGGCCTAACGCAATTGTAAGATTTTCTTAGCCGGTTAAACCGAAAGGTGGCATGCGGCATCGAAGATTTCCAAAAGTTAACTCTCATTTATTTGCCTTTCAGTATATATAAATTAAAAATGTTTTATGAGAATATAAAGAGCAAAGCATTTTCTAATTATCTCCTTAGAAAAACATATTGTACCATAATAATTTATGCACATATACAGCGTGTATTTAAATGGCGGAAAAACTTCCGGTGGTGTTATTCTTCGTAAAATTCTGAGTAGAAAATCTCAATGCAAAAATGTTGAATTGATCTTTATGGGCCCTCGCGAGCGGTAAATAAAACACATTTTTTCAGGTATGGTACCTTTTCTGTTTCAAATACGTTCAAGATCGTCAAGGAAAGTAGTAAAATTATGGCCCCATGCAGAATATCAAAGATATCGGCTGACATGAAACCGTCTTACCTTCCACAAATTACTTCATCTAATATACACAGTTTCATAAAAGTAAGTCGATATTTTTGAAATTTTAAATTTTGAACAACTTTCCTTGATGATACTTTGACGCATTTGACACAGAAAAAGTACTTTACATTAGAAAAACATGTTTTTTATCTACCGCTTCTGAGGGCCCATAAAGAGGAATCCAACATTTTAGCATTAACTTTCTGTATGCCATGTAAAAAATTGGCACGAATTGCCATGTGGGTGCATGTGCACCCCAATACAATATTATAGTTATTTGTTTTATTAACCTTTTCTAATTGCTTTACCACTAATACAAATTAAAAAAATTTCAGAAAGGAACTCTTTATAGCAAACATAAAAATAAGTCAATAAAAAAGTGAATATTGCATTACAGTCACAAGTACCTAACTAATCAGTTTTTTTATACGCATGCATTACTATTTTTTTAGTCATGGCTTTACTATTGTTATTACAAGCAAATTTTGCACACGTATTACGTTTTGTTCGACTGTTCCTGTCGTTTTTGCTTTGGCAAAGATAACATCGTCCCTGTTGATAATGAGTTTTATCGTAATTGTGTGGAATATCAGTGTATTAGGTTTATACTAAATAATGGTTTATTTGGTAAAACATAACTTTAAAAAACTATCTTAGATATGAATATTAAAGACAATTATAGACACCAGAATGAAAGGTCATAAGCGTAATTACATAAATGTTACAACTTATAACTACAGCAAAATTTCAACAATTGGGGTGCACGTGCACCCCACATCGTATACGGAAGGTTAAGATTTTCTACTCAGAATTTTACGAAGAATATCGTTACCTGAAGTTTTTTCACAACTTTACGTATACCCTGTATATCTAAAGATATATTATACTATACAGTGTGTCCAAGATAAGGAGGGCCAGTATGGAAATCTCGGTAACTGTAAAAGATGTAAATTTGGTTAAATGCGAAGAAAGTTGCGCAATTAAAGGACTAACAAAATGATGTCTAGAAATCCTTGATATGATTTTTCGTTTTTGAATTATTAAAAAAAAACCGAATTTTTGTATTTTCTATTTTATTTTTTTCTGGCGTTATTATTAAAGTTAGAGCAAAACCGATTAAACTTCTTTATAGCAACGTTTAGTGCACTTAATGACTATGTTATCAAATTTTTTATCCGACGTTTCGTCTTCGAGAAATCATCATCAACTTCATTTTTTTAAATACGGTCCTGGTTTTTTGATGCCAAATTTTTGAAGCCCTTTTTATTCTGAATTGAACAATGTACCACATATTATAATTTAATTACGTTTCGAGCCTTTTTTGATCATCATCAGACATTTTTTAAGATACGGACCTGCATTTCTCATAATTTTGTAAAAATAAATTCATACAGTAAGTTAGGGAGTTATTTACATCATAATGTCATAATTAATTTAATAACCAACCAATAACTATTAACAATAAACAACAAAGAAATGATCAAAAGATAGACAGAAAAAAAACCAACATCGAAACTAGTGATGGGCATAACCGGACAATTTTCATAACCGCATTATTTGCATTCGAATGATATTAATAACAGAATGATTATTCGAATAATCATTCGAATACATTTTGGCTCTCGGTTCGTTTCGATTTTGTTTTTCGTTAAATCAAGTCACCCATCCGTCGATTTACCGGTTAGGCGGTTTAGCGTCATCTGCATCGGCATCGTAACTTGCAGATAGCAGAGGAACTCGGTTAATCGTTAATTATAATAATTGTATAAATGATTTTTATTTGATTTCCAAGGAGTTTGTGCAATAAGTAGTTGTGGATATGAATGAAATATATCTGGATACACCTTTATTGTTTTCGATTGCTGGCGATTTATAATAATAATTAATAATATATTGTTGTATTTGTATGAGTTTTACGACTCGCTATTCTGCATTAGGTCGATTACTCCAACATTATTCCGATCTATAACCAAAACATAATATGTACATTATGTGTTATGTATTGGAAATTAAGAGGATCAATCTAAGTGCATACGTAGAAGGTCTTGCGATATCTCAGCGACCACAAATGCGCAGTGAAGCAAGGGAAAAAATAGTAGAGCGAGACGCCCAAATTGGTGTTTTCAGTACAACCTGCTTTGTTTATGAGTTATGACGTATTGATATTTGCAGAATTTTGAACACTGCGTAGGTCGCTGAGATATGGCACGTAGTACCTTTGAATGGAGGTTTTGTATTCAAAGCGTAGTATGTATCAGGATCAGGTTATTTTTCATTCGAATACTTGGAACGAACACCGAGTTACACAGGTTATTTCAATAACCGGATAACCGGTTATTTTTCATTCGAATAAGTCCATCACTAATAGAAACAATTTAATAGGTATTACATTTACAGAAGGTATTCAAAAACGTTGCCATCATTCTCTAAGCATAAATAATATGTTCTAGCTGTAGAATCTAAAACATTATTCAGCAATACTGGCGTTATACTTTGAAAGGCTTCAAGAACCAATCTTCTAAGTTCTTCTTCTGTTTCAAAGTTTCAAAATTTTTATTACTTATTGCATTGTTTTAATGCTAGTTTTGTTATTCTTTCTGTCTATCTTTTCTTCATTTATTTGTTGTTTATTGTTAATAGTTACTGGTTGGTTATTAAATTAATGTATCATAATTATGTCATTCTGATGTGCATTTCAATATTTTAACGGTATCTAAAAACGTCTAACTTACTTGAACTTATTTTTACAAAAATTCTGAGAAATGCAGGTCCGTATTTAAAAATTTTCTGATGGTGATTAAAAAAAAACCTCGAAACGTAATTAAACCATAATATGTGGTACATTGTTGAATTCAGAATAAAAAATTTGATGAAGTAATCACTAATTCCGCTAAAAGTTACTATAAAGAAGTTTAATCAATTTCGCTCTAACTTTAATAATAACGCCAGAAAAAAAATAGAATAGAAAATAAAAAAAGTAGTTTTTTTAGATAATTCAAAAACGAAAAATCATATCAAGGATTTCTAGGCGTCATTTTGTTAGTCCTTTAATTGCGCAACTTTCCCATTTAACCAAATTTGTATCTCGTACAATTACCGAGATCCCCATACTGGCCCTCCTTATCTTGGACACACTGTATACAGTGCATTTCAATTTGAATAAATACATCTGCGACTATTTAGTGCATCAATTTTCAATTTCAACCTGTGGTAGAATTCCTTAAAATGCATCTCTCCGTATCACCAAATGCAAGTTAAAGTATAACATTCATCTTTTAAAATTTACATTAGCCATAAAAATAGCGCAAAAGTCATAGAGACAAGTTGTTAGGAATCACGAATTTTATTATAAACATGTCAAAACATTTTTTAAAGAAAATGCATGCCTATAGGGTTGAAAATTGACATTGAAAAATTCATTATTAAAATAATTCGCGGTTTTAACGTGGAGAATTATTTTAATAATGAATTTTTCATTATCAATTTTTAACCCTATAGGCATGCATTTTCTTTAAAAAATGTTCTGGCATGCTCATAATAAAATATTTTCATTATTAACCGTTTTTAAAATGTAAAAATATCAAAAATCTAATTAATCAGCACATATTTCAAAATCAACTATATTGTAACGTAAACGTAAGTATACAGGTTTAGTCTTTTCAGACATGTAATCTGAATGTTAAATATAACTTTTTTTAAAAACAACTGATGAAGGAACCAGAAGTTGCAAAACCTTTTGTAATTTATAACATTTTTAAAATATTAAATATGTTACGTTTTATTGATCTTTATTTATTAATTCAATAATAAAAATCATGTATTAATAAAATAATATTTTCAAAATTCTTAGATTAGGTATCTCCTAAACAATAATAGTAAGACAACGATGTGAATTGTGTGTTTCAAGGGTATCATACGATAATACCATTACAATAAGTCGTATAACGTGGGTCCCAAAACTTTCGTTATCAAGTAGGCACTAAAATTAAAAACATATGGTTTCTACTTTATGAATGCAACTAGAAGTTACTTAAAAATGAAATGTTAACTTTGACATTTAAGTATAAACATAGTTACATCCATAAGTTGCATTCATATGTTTTAAATATCAGTGCCTGGGACATACGATAGCTTACAATGAAACCACCTTCAAGGAGAATAGTTATTTCAACTTTTACAACTATGCGCTACCAGTGACATTGACGCTGACAGAAGTTTTACAACCCTAACAGGTTTAGCCGTTCTTATTGGGCCTCTATAATCCATTCTGTTGGGTTGTATTAAACCCTCTCTTTTGTACTTTGTATATCTCTTACTTTTCAATGCTTTCTGTGATTTGGTATTTTTTGCTACCGTTTTTGAAGCTTTTTGAATGAGTATTTTTATACAGCCACTACTCGGCTAATATTTGTAAAAAAATACGTTTGTTAGTAGTAACTGAATTGAATCTTTTTAACTGTTTTACGGTTTGCTTGATACAAATACAATCGCTATAATATTTAGATAAAACAACTTGTTTTGAAATGCATTTTTAAATAATTTGTAATTCTTCAATTTTTTTTGCCAGTATTAGATTATGGGGTCTTGTTTCGACACAATTTCCTCAAATGCGTCTACCTCATATAGCTTTATTGTTTTAGATTTAGATTTATTACTTAAGGTTTAAGTATATAATGGCACATATACAGACAAACATACCACCACCGACAATATACATGAAATTTCGTATTTCAAGACGTAAATTTCACCGAAAATCTTAATACGGTAGTTGGCTATGAATGCTTAATAATACCCCACTAAAACAAAAGAATATGGTACACTTAACTTAAAAATCACTGATATATTTTTTCACTTTTTTTGAAAGTTTAAATGTTTAAAAATAAATTAAAGTCAGGGATTATTCGCCTCCAACGCCCGCACCCTACGATTCTATTTCATCAAAAATGCTAATGCATAACGCACGTTCCCTCCAAAGTACATATGGCAAATTCAAAGCCGCTTGGCTAATGTCTTCATGATTTATTTATAATAAATCATTTTGTAGCCACCCCATTTTAAGGGCGATAACTGTGGGTGCAGTGTTGAGTGTAGGTGTATGATAGTCGTCAATAGAAAGTAATTGTTTTGAAACATGCAGTATACAGGTTGCAACAAATCTGGGACACATTATGCAGCTCTTGAGCTGCAAAGGCGAATAGGTGAGGCAAACTGTGAAAAAATTCAGACAGTTTGAAGTCAATACAGCGCATACAAAAATAGCGCCTTCCAAAAAGTCGCCGAACTAAAATAGCTTCCATTAATAACATCCGCTATAAAAATATCGCCATCAAATATGTCTCCCCATGATTGTTTCACCAGTTTAAAAAACGTCACCCAAAGAATGTAAGTTATTTAATCGGCATAATTACATAATTATGTGTTTGTTAACCAATTGTAATGTCTGTACTTAAAACTCACGATCAGAACAAGAGTCTTGAAGTGCTACGTCTTTTGAGTACTTTTGTACGAGATACATCCAATACCACCGAGTATACTAATAACATCTGCGATGACTTGCCTACCAAATTCAACGTGTTAATGATAAGCTCATAAGTTATCAGATAATATCATGTTAGATTCTCTTTCTCTTTTTCTAAAACTTTCAAACATTTTAAATTCTCTCATTAATAGTACAAATACACGTTTTATTCCTGATATTTAATCTCAGAAAACTGTATGCCTAATATTTCTAAGATCTGAAGAATCTGCTTCTCCTTAACTTATTTCCTGAGTTGTCCATAATTTTCGACAAAATGCTTATACATCAACAGTAATCCCCATTTCAACTCTTCCAATTTGCTTTCGGAGTTTCAGACGATAATAGATCTCCAATTGGCCATATGGCACTTTCTGTACTTTTAGACTTTAGCAAACTTTACTTTAGAAGCTGCTATGGAAATCGAGCATCGTTAATATGTTGTTCTAGCCGACGATGCTGAATTTTCATAGCAGTTCCTATTTTGATCAAGGTTTGATTGCATGTTTTTCATTTTTTTGCTTTATAGGAAGACTTGCAAAGAAAGATAATAATTGAACCGAACAGACCAAAGCGATCCCTAAATCTTTTGTATTTACACATTGGCTTTACGATTAATAGGGCAGCGAATATTTTAGCATTAATAATTTAAGATGGAATTTCCGTATACACAGGGTATACTGTATGTCGCAGCTTTATATTGTAGTTAGTTAACCTCTCCATGAAATATAGAGGCTGTTCATGAAACGCTGCCAATTACTAAAGTGGATAATCATTTTATCAAACGGTTAGAAATGTTAGGTAACGAGGTAACTTTAGAAAGTAAATTATAAGCGTTTCTCCGTTAAGTGTCAAGATGCCCCTTCAACAAACACCTAGTAAGCTGGGGATAGGTGAGTCATCTACGGATGAGGGTAAAAGAAAAAGATGGGATGAGTCGGATGAGGATAGCGAACCAGGAAAGAAGAGTAGGAGCACAAGAAAATCCCCAAGAGTAGAGTACCTATAGGCGTTCTGGGACACTTCCGGTGGTTTGAAACTTGGCTAAGTGTCACGTGGCGGCCTCTGGTTTGAAACTTGGCTAAGCCTAGTCGAAGGTCACGGACCTAGCCGAGGTCAAGGTCACAGGCCTAGCCGGTGGGCGTGGCCTAGTCGGGGTCATTGACCTCGGCCACTTCCGGGAATTTTTTGGGTTAAAAGTGTAGTTTTTGAAATTTTCCCACGCTCGAGCGTCTGGGATGCAGACATGTCTATTCTTGCAGGATGTTATCAGTAAATCAGAAGCTATTGTTACGCTTATCAAAATTTTCCCACGCTCGAGCGGATGTGAGTCATCATCTGACAGACATGTCCATTCTTGCAGGATGTTGTTATCAGTAGAACAATGAAGCCATTGTTGTCTGGAGGAATTTTTGCTGACAGCCACTATAATATAGGTAAGAAAGAGGGGTTGGGCTGCTATTCGACTACCCTCTTTCAACTACCTGTTTGAGAAAATGTGCAAGGTTGCTAAAAAATAAACCGAATTAATTGTGGTCTAATAGTATATATCGAATTATTTCCAGCTAAAAAGATGCAATATGAAAATCCAAACCATTTTAAATACCTTGTTAGGTTTTTGTTTTATTACGCGTTCAACGAGATGTATGTCTGGATATTTAACTTTTTGAAACTCAAGATCGTAGAAACATCCTCGAATAGGCCGATTGGAAGCATCTTTTAGTAGATAGGTAATGTGTTCGATCCCACTGGAGGACTGTTTAAGCGGTAGACAGTATATAACATAATACAAAAGTGTTGCGGTCTTAGAGACATTGGGAAATCTGCAACATTGTTTGTAAGCAAAGTAAATATTAAGTGTTTTTTCCAGTACTTTATTAAATACACAGTCTCGAAAATTGAGCCGATAGTTATATATTTTACTTTTGCTGTTGGATTTATGTACAGCACCCCCTCGCTTTAGAAATAAGCAAGTTCCTAAAGAAATATTATGATGCTGTAGAGATTTACACGTTACAGTTCGGTGTGTATAAAAATTACGTATTTATTAAATATTACTGTTAACAAAGCTGTTAAACGTATGATACAGGCAGTTATTAATTAGAGTGGTGGTTTAATTTTATCATTGGAATTTCGGTTTCTTACAACGGTATTTGTAAATCATTCGTAAGTAGTCCACCGATACACATTTATTTACGTTATGCATGTGCAGACTTGCTTGTTATGCAAGGTCGTTGACTTATCGTATGCAGTGTAGGAAATGTTATCATATGACTTTGTCAGCACGCCATAAAAGTTGGTTTTTGTAGTATAAGACATCCGCAAGCTAATTCGGTAAAGAGGTGGAAAAATACTTACAGAAAATATTAGCAGATAATACATTTGAAAAATCTGCACGACTAATACTCAACATTATTACAATTACATGCTAAAGACTGCAGACAAAAAGTAAGATATCAAAATTTTAAAATAAAACCCAGAGAATAAGAATTAAATAAAGCCAAGTCAAAGCTATTAGATCACGGCAATATATTAATAAAAAACCAAGTTCCTAAAGAAATATTATTATGGTGTAGATATTTACAGGTTACAGTTCGGTGTATAAAAATTACGTATTTATTAAATATTACTGTTAACAAAGCTGTTAAACGTATGATACAGGCAGTTATTAATTACTTAATAAAACAATTGTCCTATATCCGGTATTCATGGTTTATGTCTTAATCTGATTTTAATAGTCGATTAGAGTTGAATAACTAAGGTTATTACAATGCTAAAGACTGTGCGCAAAATGTAAGATATCAAAATTTAAAATAAAACCCAGAGAATAAGAATTAAATAAAATAAAGCCATTAGATCACTGCAATCACTACAATAATAAGGATGCTATACTCAATGGTGAGGGACAGTTTCATTTTTGCTGGAGAAAAACATCTAGATTGGTTAAAAATCAGATGTATAAGAGAAAATCTCAAACTTGTTTAAAAACATTTTGTAACTAAACAATCACATTTAAAATTGTGTAAATAAAGCTAAAATTAGAAGGAAACGCAGACTATAGAAAATACGTGTCAATACTTGTGGATGTGAGCGTCTAGGGAATGTGCAAGGTTGCTAAAAATAAACCGGATGTGAGTCATTGTCTGTAAATGCCAAACTTGTCAGAACCTGCCTGCCTGTCTGCTGCGTAATTAAACAACGAAGCCATTGTTTGAGAAATGTGCAAGGTTGCAAAAATAAACCGGTTGTCTGGAGTTTCTGCACAGGTCAGCGCGGGAGTCTGCGCGGGAGTCTGCGCGATGGTTTGGCGGGAAATTCAAAATTCTGCGTAGGTTTTGGCGGTAAATTTAAATTACACTCAGGTTTTGACGGTAAATTTAAATTATGATCAGGGTTTTGGCGGGAAATTTAAATTCTGCGTGTTGTCTGGGGTTTCTGCACAGGTCAGCGTGAGGGTCTGCGCGAGGGTGTTTGCGCATGCTTGGCGGTAAAATCAAATTCTGTGCAGGTTTGGCGGGAAATTTAAATTCTGCGTAGGTTTTGGCGGGAAATTCAAATTATGCTCAGGTCTTACAGGTAAACAGATAGGTAGACAGGCAAACAGTCAGACAGGCAGTATGGTTTATGTCTTAATCTGATTTTAATAGTCGATTAGCGTCGAATAACTAAGGTTATTACAGTGCTAACAACTGTGCGCAAAAATTTTAAAATAAAACCCAGAGAATAAGAATTAAATTAAATAAATCCGAGTAAAAGCTATTAGATCACTGCAATACTCTAATTAATAAGGATGGTGAGGGACAGTATAATTTTGAACTTATCTAGATTGGTTAAAAATCAGATGTATGTATAAGAGAAAACTTGTTTAAAAACATTTTGTCAGACAAATTCCTGTCTAGACCTGCGCATGTGAGTCATCGTCTGGGAATGTGCAAGGTTGCTAAAAATAAACCGGTTGTCTGAGGTTTCTGCGTAGGTCTGCGCGGGAGTCTGTGCGGAGGTTTGGCGAAAAATTCAAATTCTGCGTAGGTTTTGGCGGTAAAATCCAAATTCTGTCTAGGTTTTTGGCGGGAAAATCTGGGAGTGTACAAGGTTGGTAAAATGTATGGGGCCTTTACACCAGATGTAGTTAATGATCTCCATTATCAGTGTCTATAAAATTTGGTAGACAGACAGACAGGCAGGCAGACAGACAGATAGACAGACAGACAGACAGACAGACAGACAGACAGACAGACAGGTAGGCAGACAGACAGACAGACAGATAGACAGACAGACAGACAGACAGACAGACAGACAGACAGACAGACAGACAGACAGGTAGGCAGACAGACAGGCAGACAGACAGACAGACAGACAGACAGACAGGCAGACAGACAGGTAGACAGCTAGACAGGTAGACAGCTAGACAGGTAGACAGCTAGACAGGTAGACAGCTAGACAGGTAGACAGCTGTTCCTGTAACGGTTTTATGGGCACGACGGTGTAATAAAACGACAATTGTAACTATAATGTAGTTTATTTGTCTAACGTACATGTATAAAATTATTACAAATATATTATACACTAATCAATTATTGTGGTAGAGGTGTTGTTGTCATCTCTGTCTGGAGGATCTCCTCGTGCTGTTTCCGAACTGGATTTATTCAATTATCCCTGCCTCTTTTAACTCTTCCATTATACTAACAATTTCATTTCTATGATTTGTATGGCCAGATGCTTGAGAGGCATACAGTAACTTTAATCGATCAACTAATTCGTTCGGATCATCCCAGTAAACATAATCCAACGGTTTATTGCTAACTTGTTGCATACCTTTACCAGTAAGCTTTGTAGTCCTTAACGATATCGATGATGGCGAGAGTGATGATGACAGGTTAGATTTTATAAATTTCTTGTATTTCGCTTGGTTGAAACCTACCTTCTGATCATTTTTATCAAAATTTCTATGCGCCGCACCTGTTCTGTTTATGATATCATTATAATTTGCTCTATCTGTCGACGTTGGAAGGATCGTTTTTAAATAGTAATTCGTACAAACCAGGCTTACCTTCATAGCGAACATTTTTTACAATTATATCAGATCCCTTTATATCTAGCTCATCTCCACCAAAATAAAATTGGTTTTTATCAAAATCATATCTAATTCCATACCTCCCTAGATTTGGTCTTTCTATAAGATAATTGCTTACATATTTTCTAGGAAGTTCGTCATACTGTTCTAAGAAAGAACTTATAGCTTGCGGTTGAAATTTGTTTGTTATAGTTGTATTAGGTTCATCTTCGGTGGATTCACACAATACTTCATCAGCCGGTATTGGTGTAAATAATTCTAGTTTTGGAGGATTTGATATATTGATATATTCATCATCGTCATCATCCGCGTCATAATCGTATTTAGTTTTTCTTTTAAGATCATCATCATAATTGTATTTAACTTTCTCTTTCTTTTTCAATTTGAAAGGCTTAAATTGTGATGGAGGATTCTCTTTTGTATTGATTTATTTTGCAACACTTTGTATTTGTTCGGTAACAGGTTTAAAAAATTTACCGAGGAGCTGTTGTTGCACCAACTTACCCTCCTTAAGAGCTCGAACTTTCTGTCTTATAATATTTTTAGTTTTAATAAGTTCTGTCGCTACATTCGTTTTCATTATTGTCACAAGTATGTAAGCGGTAGACAGCCAGACAGACAGACAGGTAAACAGCTAGATAGGTAGACAGTTAGACAGCTAGACAGCTAGACAGGTAGACAGCTAGACAGGTAGACAGCTAGACAGGTAGACAGGTAGACAGCTAGACAGGTAGACAGGTAGACAGGTAGACAGCTAGACAGCTAGACAGGTAGACAGCTAGACAGGTAGACAGCCAGTTAGACAGTTAGAGAGACTGACAGATTCAAACTAGTTCACACGTCAACAGTTTCTTATCAAATGATAGATATCAGAATTGTTAGATGTATATATAAGAATCAAATTCATGACGATAGCGTCCACCAAGCTAAGTTCAGTTATTCGCTAGAATTGTCTGAAATATGATTGAGGATAATGTTTACCACCACTGTTTTCTTTCATATGTTCGTGCAATATAAGCAATACATTTTCGTCCTTCTTGATCGGTTTCCCCTTTACATTTTGGACACTTATACTTAACTGGTACAGGTATCTCTCTCACACCTATTTCTATTACTGCTCACAATCTGTACAATAAATGGTGTTAAGAATGCCTGCCTGTCCGTCTGCCTGTCTGTCTGTCTGTCTGTCTGCCTGCCTACCTGCCTGTCTGCCTGCCTACCTGCGTGCCTGCTCGCCTGTCCGCCTACCTGCTTGCCTGCCTGTCTATCTGTCTGTTTGTCTGCCTGCCTGTCTGCCTGTCTGTCTGTCTGTCTGTCTGTCTGTCTGTCTGTCTGCCTACCTGTCTATCTGTCTGTCTGCCTACCTGTCTGTCTGTCTGTCTGTCTGTCTGTCTGTCTGTCTGTCTATCTGCCTGTCTGTCTGTCTGTCTGTCTACCTGTCTAGCTGTCTACCTGTCTGCCTGCCTGTCTGTCTGTCTACCAAATTTTATAGACACTGATAATGGAGATCATTAACTACATCTGGTGTAAAGGCCCCATACATTTTACCAACCTTGTACACTCCCAGATTTTCCCGCCAAAAACCTAGACAGAATTTGAATTTACCGCCAAAACCTACGCAGAATTTGAATTTTTCGCCAAACCTCCGCACAGACTCCCGCGCAGACCTACGCAGAAACCTCAGACAACCGGTTTATTTTTAGCAACCTTGCACATTCCCAGACGATGACTCACATGCGCAGGTCTAGACAGGAATTTGTCTGACAAAATGTTTTTAAACAAGTTTTCTCTTATACATACATCTGATTTTTAACCAATCTAGATAAGTTCAAAATTATACTGTCCCTCACCATCCTTATTAATTAGAGTATTGCAGTGATCTAATAGCTTTTACTCGGATTTATTTAATTTAATTCTTATTCTCTGGGTTTTATTTTAAAATTTTTGCGCACAGTTGTTAGCACTGTAATAACCTTAGTTATTCGACGCTAATCGACTATTAAAATCAGATTAAGACATAAACCATACTGCCTGTCTGACTGTTTGCCTGTCTACCTATCTGTTTACCTGTAAGACCTGAGCATAATTTGAATTTCCCGCCAAAACCTACGCAGAATTTAAATTTCCCGCCAAACCTGCACAGAATTTGATTTTACCGCCAAGCATGCGCAAACACCCTCGCGCAGACCCTCACGCTGACCTGTGCAGAAACCCCAGACAACACGCAGAATTTAAATTTCCCGCCAAAACCCTGATCATAATTTAAATTTACCGTCAAAACCTGAGTGTAATTTAAATTTACCGCCAAAACCTACGCAGAATTTTGAATTTCCCGCCAAACCATCGCGCAGACTCCCGCGCAGACTCCCGCGCTGACCTGTGCAGAAACTCCAGACAACCGGTTTATTTTTGCAACCTTGCACATTTCTCAAACAATGGCTTCGTTGTTTAATTACGCAGCAGACAGGCAGGCAGGTTCTGACAAGTTTGGCATTTACAGACAATGACTCACATCCGGTTTATTTTTAGCAACCTTGCACATTCCCTAGACGCTCACATCCACAAGTATTGACACGTATTTTCTATAGTCTGCGTCTCCTTCTAATTTTAGCTTTATTTACACAATTTTAAATGTGATTGTTTAGTTACAAAATGTTTTTAAACAAGTTTGAGATTTTCTCTTATACATCTGATTTTTAACCAATCTAGATGTTTTTCTCCAGCAAAAATGAAACTGTCCCTCACCATTGAGTATAGCATCCTTATTATTGTAGTGATTGCAGTGATCTAATGGCTTTATTTTATTTAATTCTTATTCTCTGGGTTTTATTTTAAATTTTGATATCTTACATTTTGCGCACAGTCTTTAGCATTGTAATAACCTTAGTTATTCAACTCTAATCGACTATTAAAATCAGATTAAGACATAAACCATGAATACCGGATATAGGACAATTGTTTTATTAAGTAATTAATAACTGCCTGTATCATACGTTTAACAGCTTTGTTAACAGTAATATTTAATAAATACGTAATTTTTATACACCGAACTGTAACCTGTAAATATCTACACCATAATAATATTTCTTTAGGAACTTGGTTTTTTATTAATATATTGCCGTGATCTAATAGCTTTGACTTGGCTTTATTTAATTCTTATTCTCTGGGTTTTATTTTAAAATTTTGATATCTTACTTTTTGTCTGCAGTCTTTAGCATGTAATTGTAATAATGTTGAGTATTAGTCGTGCAGATTTTTCAAATGTATTATCTGCTAATATTTTCTGTAAGTATTTTTCCACCTCTTTACCGAATTAGCTTGCGGATGTCTTATACTACAAAAACCAACTTTTATGGCGTGCTGACAAAGTCATATGATAACATTTCCTACACTGCATACGATAAGTCAACGACCTTGCATAACAAGCAAGTCTGCACATGCATAACGTAAATAAATGTGTATCGGTGGACTACTTACGAATGATTTACAAATACCGTTGTAAGAAACCGAAATCCCAATGATAAAATTAAACCACCACTCTAATTAATAACTGCCTGTATCATACGTTTAACAGCTTTGTTAACAGTAATATTTAATAAATACGTAATTTTTATACACACCGAACTGTAACGTGTAAATCTCTACAGCATCATAATATTTCTTTAGGAACTTGCTTATTTCTAAAGCGAGGGGGTGCTGTACATAAATCCAACAGCAAAAGTAAAATATATAACTATCGGCTCAATTTTCGAGACTGTGTATTTAATAAAGTACTGGAAAAAACACTTAATATTTACTTTGCTTACAAACAATGTTGCAGATTTCCCAATGTCTCTAAGACCGCAACACTTTTGTATTATGTTATATACTGTCTACCGCTTAAACAGTCCTCCAGTGGGATCGAACACATTACCTATCTACTAAAAGATGCTTCCAATCGGCCTATTCGAGGATGTTTCTACGATCTTGAGTTTCAAAAAGTTAAATATCCAGACATACATCTCGTTGAACGCGTAATAAAACAAAAACCTAACAAGGTATTTAAAATGGTTTGGATTTTCATATTGCATCTTTTTAGCTGGAAATAATTCGATATATACTATTAGACCACAATTAATTCGGTTTATTTTTTAGCAACCTTGCACATTTTCTCAAACAGGTAGTTGAAAGAGGGTAGTCGAATAGCAGCCCAACCCCTCTTTCTTACCTATATTATAGTGGCTGTCAGCAAAAATTCCTCCAGACAACAATGGCTTCATTGTTCTACTGATAACAACATCCTGCAAGAATGGACATGTCTGTCAGACGATGACTCACATCCGCTCGAGCGTGGGAAAATTTTGATAAGCGTAACAATAGCTTCTGATTTACTGATAACATCCTGCAAGAATAGACATGTCTGCATCCCAGACGCTCGAGCGTGGGAAAATTTCAAAAACTACACTTTTAACCCAAAAAATTCCCGGAAGTGGCCGAGGTCAATGACCCCGACTAGGCCACGCCCACCGGCTAGGCCTGTGACCTTGACCTCGGCTAGGCCCGTGACCTTCGACTAGACTTAGCCAAGTTTCAAACCAGAGGCCGCCACGTGACACTTAGCCAAGTTTCAAACCACCGGAAGTGTCCCAGAACGCCTATAGGTACTCTACTCCCAAGCAAAAGAAAACCTAACCGAAATGATGAAACACCTGATTATCGATGTGAAAGAAAACGAGAAAATAACTGAAAGAATAAAGTTTCTTGAAAACAAAGTTGAAGGGATAAAGAAATTACAGAAGAGAAACAACATCTTAATTGAAAGAGAATGGAGCAATAAATGAAGTTACGAAATTTATTTACGACACGCTAAAAGTAGATATAAAAATTAAGGAAGTTCAGAAAATAAAATGAAAGAAGTCTTACCAACGACAATTGTACAATTAGACAGCTGGGAAGGAAAAGAAAAAATAATGAAGTCAAAAAATCAGCTAAAAGGATCTCATTATTTTATTGACCATGATCTGAACCGAAAAGAGGCACAAGTACAAAAGAAGCGAAGAGATATAGGGAAGGAGAAGAAAAGGAAAGGGTATAGTGTCAAAGTGGCATACCAAAAAAAAGGTATTGACAGTACCTGGTTGAAATGGAACATGGTAGCCGAAAAACTGAATAAATTGGCAGACAACGGTAGCAATTCAAAGAACCGATAGGAAAAATACAAGCTGGACGGAAAATAAGTACAACGACAAATGCATTGAAAAGGACCGCGAAAGGGAAAAACGACGGAAAATAGCATCATAATGGGAGCAGGGAACATAAGAGGAACCTACAAACAAGGAGCAATAAAAAAATTAACAGAGGAGCTTGTAAGATAGAGAATTGATATAACAATTACCAGAGACGAAACAAACAGGAACAGAAATAGAGGACACAGGCGAATTTATATATTTTAAGTGCGAAGCCAGCAAAGATTGTTCGGAACTGGATTTATGGTTCAAACAGTTTAAAGCAGATAGTTATGAAGTTCCAGTCTTGTTCGGGCCGATTGTATAGCATAAGAATGAGAGGAAGATTCAGAAATATAAGCATAGCTAACGTACATGCTTCTTCCGAAGAAAAATATCAGGAGGAAAAAGCGCTTACTATGAACAGATTGAGAATCTGTACCAAAACCTACCTAAAAATGATATAAAGATCCTTATAGGGGATTATAACGCAAAAATTGGCAGAGAGAAAATGTATAAACCTGTCATTGGCCATTTCAGTAAACATACTGAACGTAATCAAAACGGAAAGATGGTAATAGATTTTGATACCGAAAGAAATATGATAATCGTTACAACCACCTTCAAGCACAAATATATACACCTAGGAACCTGGATATCACCGGACAGAAAGATCGTCAACCAGATTGATCACGTGTTGATAGAAGCATATATAAATGCAATCAAGGATATAATAAGCTATAGAGGTGCAGACGCTGACACGGACTACTTCTTAGTCAGGATGAAGATGGAACAAATAAGGCCAACCATAAAAAAGAGCAATATACAATAAGAAAAAACTGAAAAATGGGGAATGTATCAAGAAGTATAAAAAGGGATTAGAAGAAGAGAAATGAGAGTGAAAATATAAACGAGCAGTGGAAAAATTTAGGGCAAACAATAAAAGAAGTTTATAACAGAGCAAAACTTTAAGAAAAGTCGAGTGGATTGGTTCAATAGGGATTGTAAAGAAAAACAAGTAACAAAGGATAGAGATGATAAGAAGAAACACGGAAGAAACAAAGATAAGATACTAAGAAGCCAGAAGAGAGACGAAACGCGTATGCAGAGATAAAACACGAAGGAGAATGTAAGAACAACTACAAAAATTAGAGAAAATTTTTTCTACTAAAAGTATGAGAAATATCTACCAAGAAGCAAAAAAGGTTAAGCTTCTTTTTTGCAGAAATAAAGAACGAAATTTGGCAGGTGACACCGGGGGAAGTCAGAAGACAGATGGGTGAAGTATTTTAGAGAGATTCTGGATGACAATGATGGGGAAGCTTACACTACAGCAGAAACGGAAAACGAAAGTCAAGAAAAGGAACAGAATGAGAGAATCATAGAAGAATCTACAGAAGAAGGAGTTAGGGAAGAGATAAACCGTCTGAAAAATAATAAAATCGGGGAGAGAACGGCGGTGGTTGCGGAATTGCTGAAGTTAGGAGGTGATACTTTACACAGTAAGCTGTACCAACTAATTAAGATGATATGGGACAGAGAACAAATGCCAAAAGACTGGACAGAGGCTATACTATGTCCAATACACAAGAAAGAAGACATAACGCTTGGCGAAAACTATAAACGAATTGCACTGTTGGATATAGCCTTGTGTTCGGAAATTATCTAAGGAGAAAGTTGTCGAAAGAAGCCGAAAACCTGATAGGAGATTACCAATGTGGGTTCCGATCAAATAGATCAGTGAGTGACCAAATTTTAGTGATGAAACAGTTACAATCAAACAGCTACGAGTACAATATACCATTACATCTGGTATTTATTGATTTTAAGAAGGCGTAATTAGGAACAACCTGTGTAAGACGTTGGAAGAACTAGAAATACCCGCGAAGTTAATAAGACGAATAACGATGACAGGACAGGAAACGAATAATAAAGTAATGATTAACGGGACCACATCACAGACTTTCAGAGTTAGGCAGGGGTTGAGGCAAGAGGAGCCACTGTTCACAAATTGCTTTCATCTTGTATGGCTATGGAATAGTTCCTAATTTATGAATGCAACTGTAAGCCTCTTAAAAATCAAATGTCCAGTTTGACAGTTAAGTATAAACGTAGTTGCATTCATAAATTAGGAACTGTTCTATAGCCATACTAGATGAACATTTTGATCATACTTTATTTAAATTACTGTTAGAACAGATAATACGAAAATGCAGGTTCTACACAAACGGAACAATATTTCATCACCGACACCAAATTAATAGTAGCGTACTCGGACGTTGTAGCACTGGTCGACAGAAGTAAGAAGGAAATAACAAAAATTCTGAGAAAACTGCGACCAGTTGCTAAAGAATATGGTTTACGAATCAATATGGAGAAGACAAAATATATTGAATACAAGAAGGTAGAGGTACAGAGGAGAGCGGAAACTTAACATTCAAATCAGGAGAGCATATCAATGAAACTGAAGGAGTTCAAGATTTTAACTATTTAGCAGTGATGTTAGCAAACAAAGGTGTTGACGAAAAGGATATAAACGGGGAAGGTTAGTGAAAAGTAACAAAAGTGCGGGATCTTTTTTAAATCAAATAGTGTATCGCGAAATTCCAAAATTAGACTCTATAAAACAGTAATGTGACCAACGGTTACATATGGAAAGGAGATGTGGTTGCTTACTAAAACGGACCAAAAAAAGTTGGAAGTATGGGAGAGGAAAGTATTAAGAAGGATATTCAAAGGAAAGAAAGTGGGAAACATACGGGAAAGGAGATCGAACGAAGAGGTGATGGCTTTGTACGGACAACCATCGATAGTAGGAGTGATTGAAAGTCAAAGAATAAGCTGGTTAGGTCATATAAGAAAGCTAGGAGAAGATATGGCAACAAAACAAATCCTAAAGCACAGAATAGAGCAAAAAAGAGAAGGGTAAGTCCAAAACGGAAATGGATGGAGTCGGTGACAGTAGATTTAAGGGTAAAAAAAGTCCACAATTGTAAAGAAGAAGCTACAGATAAGAAAAGATGGAGGAAAATAATCAACCAAGCCCAGGACCCTCTAGTCCCGTAGAGCAATATAATAATAATAATAATAGAAATGTTAGACATTACATGAAACATTAACTTATTTTAGTCACTTGATAAAATTATTTTCAATTACACTAGGTGGCTGGCTTTCTTAGACGCGTCATGTAAGGCTGCAAAAAAACTTGCGCTTAGGGAAATTATTAGTTCAACAATTTTTTTTCTTTTCAGTTTATAACAGTCGAAGTTTTATTTTTCTTTTTACTTTATCTTTTGACAAAATATATCCTGAATATTATTCTTAAAATTTGTTTCAAAAGGAAATACTATTGTTACGTTCTTAACGTTCGGGCTATTTAAAATTATACGACAAACATGGGTTCAAACATTTATTTACAAGAATGAATTATTACGATTATTGTTATTTACAAGTACACGAGAATTATCAAGCAGATTACAAATCAATGCAGGCACTAAAGAACTATCGATACATTTATTTATTTATATCACTCTTAAACACTAACGATTATGTATGGTTGTTTATTTCTATTATTTATGTTCACGCGTTTTATTTATCTGGGAGCTCGGCGCTCGGATGCTGAATTCGAACTGCTCTGTCGAAGAATTATTTCAGAACTGAACTCGCATCCCCGCTGCGCGCATATTTATCTTTCACTGGAGAGGTTCCAGAAACTTCTCGGCATTCACTGGAATTTCCAGATGAAAGCATGGCGCATCTGACCTCGGGCGCGCGTGAGTCATGCACTGCACCTGGCTCCAGATTTATCCGAAAGTCTGGAACGCTGTGACACATCTCCACACCTGCTTCTGCCGGCAGCCTCTGATTCACCCGCGCACATCTGCTTTCAAGGCCGTTCTTGCGTTCGTTACACTATTAAAACTATTAATACATACTTAGAATAACAGATTAATAAGGTAGGTATGAAGTGAAACCAAAAACTAAAGTTGCTTTATGTGCTTTACTGATTTCATTAATAGCAAATTGAATTTGCCGCTCTACTTAAAATGGCTAGAAACACTATCTATCTAGTGTAATTTAGCATGGTTTCATCGAGTGGCAGTATCAAATGAGCATTTCATGCAGTGTCTGAAATTTCTGGCCCTTTTGATAGTGTCAAAACTTTCATGCATTGACCCATTACAC
>CALNHX010009587.1:0-48395 GCA_940337035.1 Agriotes lineatus | reverse complement strand
GCCGGGAATCGAACCCAGGCCACCCGCGTGACAGGCGAGCACTGTACCCCTGCGCCAACCTCTGTTGTTCAAATAACGCGCTACTGTAATGATATAGAAACCACCAAAGATGAGCCCTGCGTCATCACACGCTGAATTTAGTAACGACAAACATGCGTGTACATTTGTTCACAAACTCCATACGCACAACAGTGATAGCATTACAATAAGCTTGTGTTATGATTAAAGTGCTTCTTTGATTAAAGTAGTTTAAGTCACATACGCGCGTCGTCACTAAAACGTCAACTGTCAAATAATACTCGTGAAGCCTTGTTCGTTTTTTCGGCGTTTTATAACTACGTTTTCAGGTTATTATATACGCTTTGATACAAATTATGTCTATGAAAGGTAAAACGTTACGTTCGCAATCTCAGCAGCTCTTATTAAATTTATTGGATTACTTCGAATGAGAGAAAGAAAATGGGGGTCATCTAATTCCATTGTCATGTGTACAAGAGGTAAATAAAACATAATTCACCTAATTATATTTCACATCCATTGTTTATTTGTAGAGGGCAGCGGAAGCTCTAGGCATTAGTGTTTCTATTGTGAAAAGAGTTAAGAGTCGTTCTAGTATGAATCCAGTTTTATGTAGCCCTGGCAAGAAAATACTGCGTAAACATTTAAAATCTACTGATTCACCGGATTCCTCGAAAATGGTTATAAGGGACACCATATACACGATGTATTCGGAAAAAAAGCACCTTGCCATCAATTCCCTAAATACTGAAGTGAAAGAAAGTCATATTTTACTCAGTAACACCAGCTTAAATCGAGTTCTACATGATATCGGTTTTAAATTCAAGAAAGATTATAAGCGTAGAGCACTAACTGAAAAAAAAATATTGCTATTATGCGGCTCCAGTTTATAAAACGATTCATGGAGAATCTAAATTCACCTCATCCACTGCAAGTAGTCTTTATGGACGAAACGTGGATTTATTCTAAAGGAAATTGTTTGATTCACACAGATGCGTGCATCAAAACCTTTTTGATTATAATTAATCATGTAATTCAAGTCATAGCTGTTCTATCTCATTCAAAGGTCGTGGTAAAGCTAAATTTGCATCTTGCCGTATTTGTTTGCCTCTGTTAATATTGGAAAGGAATTTTAAGCTTCCCTTAATGGCTTTTAAGCGGATGGATACATTTTCTACTAGAACTTAAGCCGACTTAGCATATTTGGGAATCATGGGTTTATGGATTTCGTTCAATTGCCTCATTGAGAGAGATTAGCATTAAGGTTTCTTAGAATAAGCATTTTTCCTAAATAACGTGCGACGCTCCGATTGGCTACGCAGGATCGCCTCAGCCAATAGTGTTTGAGCTTGCCCCTCCTTGAATTGGCGAGTTCGGCTCGTTGTAAATTCAGAGTTAGTTAGATTCAGAGTCTCGAGGAAGCAAGTTCAGCTATGCTTTGTGCTAGTTTGCGTTTCGGTCTAACTCCCTGGTAAAGACGTTTCCAGGTTGTTTTGTGTTACGGTTACGCGCAATTCGCTATTTTCGCGTGGCCAATCCAAGCGTGTCACAACAGTTGAAGCTTTTGTAAAATACCATCGGTCCATCAGTGACGTTTGTAATCGTTGTTACTCAATATACTCGTGTTTGTTAAGTCTTGTTTCACTCCAACAACTAACTGAACCCAAGTTAGGGTTATTAAGTGGCAGTTCCCGGCAATCCCATTGAACCGGAATTCGCAGTGGATTAATTGGGGGCCCCATTCGTGGACGCCTCTTATCAAGTTAATCGTACAAAAAACATTGGTCCTTCGAGCCGGATTTGGAAGAAGCTAAAAAACGCGAGTGTACAAGTTTCCAGTAGCTGGTGGATGCAATCGCTCCAACATCATTTCGTCGGAGAGCGTCAAGAAGCTTCGCCAACACCAGGAAATTCAACCATCGAGAGCTTACACCGAGTCCAGGTCCCACGTCAAGCGGCAGCGATCGGCAGCGGGTTGGTTTTCTGTTCGTCAAGAAGTTACTACGTTCTCAAATCAAAAGTAAGTCCTTTTCCATTACACCTTCGTTTAGTGTTGTTTTTTGCTTGTGTCAGTCATGGTGGAAACTCGTTCGGCATCAGCGGTCATGTCGGAAACTCGTGCTTTAATCACTCGTTGCAAATTCATAAAAGCCAAAGTAGATCGTTTCGAAACTCTATTTCATAGAATTTCTTCGTCCAGCCCCGTGAAGGGTCACGAGGTCGGCAGCTTGTCAAAAGAGTTTAGTTGTTTCCAAAATTTGTTGGATGAGTATGAGAAGTCAATGGAGGGCCTAATGGAGGCCGACGCTGAACACTTTGATGAACTTTTCAATGAATTCGACTCTTTTATGACTCATTTTAGCGAGATTAGTAGCACAGTCGAGGAATTCTTATCAAAAAATAAGATCAGTCCGGGTATAAAACCGAATCTAGGTCAAAATTCTTTGCAAAGTGGCCCTTCAGGAGAGCTCGCTGGATTAAGATTACCACCCTTAGATTTGCCTTCATTTTCGGGGAAATTCGAGAATTGGGTTCAATTTCATGACTCCTTTACGTCGCTTATTCATAACAACGCTAATTTGACCAACGTTCAGAAATTTTACTATTTGATTTCTTCCCTTAAGGGAGAAGCTGCTAGTTCAATCTCGTCGTTAAAAGTTACCAACGATAACTATACCATTGCTTGGGATATCCTAGTCAAGCGATTTGAAAATAAGAAACTGATAGTAAAATCAAACATAAATGCGTTATTCAGTTTAGAGAACGTAAAAAAGGATTCACATTCGTCTGTTCAAAGGCTGCTCGATAGTGTAGTTAGAATTTTGGAAATTTTAAAGGCGTACGGGGAACCCACAGTCGACACCATACTAATACATATCATAGTTTCGAAGCTCAGCTCAGCAATGCAGACTGACTGGGAATTATGCAAACATGCCGGACAATTTCCTACTTTGCGAGAGTTGTTAGATTTTTTAGAAAGCAAAAGTCACTTATTAGGTTCGCTGGAAGCTGCGAAAATAGGTTCGAGTTTGGGAAATCAGGGATCCGAGCAAAAAAGTCATGCACGCGCTCATGTAGCCAGAGAGCAAGGTAATCACTCTTGTGATTTTTGCAAAAATAGTAATCATTCGATTAGCGCTTGCGAATCATTTTCAAAATTGTCGGTAAACGCTCGTATCGAAGAGGCGCGTCGTTTGAAATTATGCAACAATTGTCTCAAGCCCGGACATTTCGTGGTAAAATGCACATCGTCGAGATGCCGCGTATGCAGAAAAAAGCACCATACTTTACTGTGTTTGCGTCCAAAGCGTGACGCGCACGAAAATATTCCGTCGCCGCGTCCTGGACCGCCAGAAGCCAGCAGCGGCACAAGGGAGGTCGGGGCCGTCGCCCCGAGCGAGGCACCCGTCGCATCCGTTTCAGCAGCCTGTAGCCGTCCTGCAATCGCGGCGCCAGCGCAAGTTTTATTGTCCACGGTTAGCGTATTCGTAGAAGGATCCTCCGGGTCATTTTCCCGGGCAAAAGCTCTTTTGGACCCCGGATCCCAACTTAACTTAGTTAGCGCCGACTTGTGTCAAAATTTGAAAATTGAGAAACGAGGTAATGTCACCTCACTGTCGGGTGTTGGTGCCAGGGCTCTGAACGCTGAATTCAGAGCAAACGTTCGAATCCGCTCCCGCAACGGGAAATACGAGGACATTTTGAGCTGTGTTGTGTTAGACAAAATTACGGACCCTCTGCCGGCCCTTGCTTTCTCGTTGAGGGATTTGAAGATCCCACCAAACATTGTGCTAGCCGATTCAGATTGTAATACACCGGGAAAGATTGATCTTTTATTAGGCGCGAATGTCTTTTGGCAAGTGCTCTGTCAGGGACAGGTGAAATTGGGCCCAGAGAAGCCATTCTTAACAAAAACTCTTTTTGGTTGGGTTTTAGGCGGAAACATGAATGTCGAAAATCGAGCGCTCATTCGTTCAAATAGAGTTCATTTAAGTGTAACCGGCATCGAGCACGGCATTCAGAGATTTTGGGAAATCGAGGGGGCGTACGGTTCATCAGGCCGACTCTCTGCTGATGACAAATTTTGCGAAGACCATTTTCAATCGACTACGAAACGGGCGTCGTCGGAGCCGCGTAGGTTCATCGTGAGCATACCTTTCAGGAAAGATGCTCCATCGCTGGGAGACTCGCGCGGTATAGCGTTAAAGCGTTTCTATTCATTAGAAAACAAATTGTCAAAAAATCCCGAGTTGAAAACCGCGTATTCCGCATTTCTCAAAGAATACGAGTCGCTTGGTCACTTGAGCAAGGTGGACGACGAAGCGAGCCTTCCTCATCCTCGGTTTTATTTACCACATTTGCCAGTCATAAAGGAGGACAGTTCAACGACCAAACATCGCGTTGTTTTTGACGGCAGTTGTGCGTCCTCCTCCGGAGTATCGCTTAACGACCTTCAACATAAGGGCCCAGTGGTCCAGCAGTCGTTGTTTGCAATTCTTTGTCGCTTTAGGCAATTCAAGTACGTGCTGAAAGCAGATTGCGCCAAAATGTATAGGCAAATTCTCGTGGACCCCTCGCAGACGCAATACCAATTAATTTTATGGCGTGACGACAAAACCTCAGCGGTAAAATGCTTCAAATTATTAACGGTCACCTACGGTACTAAATCAGCCTCGTACCTAGCAACTAGGTGCTTGATACAAATCGCCCAGGAAATCGAAGCATCGCTTCCAGAGGCCTCATTAAGAATTAGCCGGGATTTTTATGTAGATGACCTACTGACTGGTTTTGAAAATAGGGCGGAAGCCATAAAAACGCAATTCGAAATTAGTAGCGCTTTGTCGGGGTACGGGTTTGAATTGCGAAAGTGGGCATCCAACGACAGTGAAGTAGCTAGCGCCATTGGTGTGGATCGCGGCAGCGTGGAGCCCATTTCTTTGACGGAAGACGCCACGGAGAAAACTCTCGGCATTTTTTGGGATACTCGGCGGGACGTGCTAAGTTACAGAGTGAACCCTAGCTGTTGCAAATCAGTTACCAAGCGGGCTATACTCTCTAGTATGGCTCAAGTATTCGATCCCTTGGGACTACTTGGTCCAAGCGTTCTAACTCTGAAACTTCTCGTGCAACGGCTTTGGCAGTTGAAGTTGTCATGGGACGAAACGGTGCCCATGGAG
This sequence comes from Agriotes lineatus, assembly GCA_940337035.1. Taxonomy (NCBI): domain Eukaryota; kingdom Metazoa; phylum Arthropoda; class Insecta; order Coleoptera; family Elateridae; genus Agriotes; species Agriotes lineatus. The sequence goes on along the minus strand of CALNHX010009587.1, from coordinate 43,200 downwards.
ATGCTCTCCAGATACGACGAACTCCATTCTTCATTACGCTCTTTGGGCTCGTTGGCAATTCCGAGACGGGTAATTTGCGATGACATAAATTCGATAGATCTCCACGGATTTGCGGACGCGAGTTCTGTAGCCTATGGGTGCGCCGTGTATATACGTTGCGTTGACGCGCGCGGTAATGTCACCACCAATTTGCTTTGTGCTAAGTCAAGGGTCGCTCCATTAAAAACAATATCCTTGCCTCGTTTGGAGCTTTGCGCAGCCTTACTGTTGGCTCGTTTGATTAAAACTATACTCGATTCCTCCGCATTTAAATTTGACCGCGTGTACTATTGGTCGGACTCCACCATAACTCTGCACTGGATAAATAAGGATGCGAGTAATTGGAAGACGTTCGTCGCGAACCGGGTGTCCGAGATTCACGAACTAAGCAATAGGGAAGAATGGTTTCACGTGCGTACAAATTGCAACCCGTCCGATATAATTAGCAGGGGAATGTTACCCCAGGAGTTACTCAACTCACGCTTGTGGTGGCACGGGCCAGAATTTTTGTCACAGGCGGACTTAAAACCCCAGCCCGTTAAAATTGATTCGGGTGAGCTAGCAGCCCAAGAGTCGCGCCCAGTAGTGGCCACTCTTCACCATCGCGTCCCAGAATTTGAACTTTTCAGGCGCTATTCCAGTTTTACAAAATTACAGCGCGTAGTCGCGTACTGCCTGCGTCTCGCGAGAAACAGAAACACCGAAACGCGCTGGTCGGGACCTCCAGCCATTGACGAATTGGAGGACGCTACTCGCCGCCTGATCAAAATTGCACAGGCGGAAGTCTTTTCCGGAGAAATAGCAGTTTTGTCTAAAAAAGCGCCATTGCCGAAAAATAGTGCGCTGCTTTCTCTAAACCCATTTCTGGACGATCAGGGCCTACTGCGCGTGGGCGGCCGTCTAGAAAACTCCAATCTAAGCTTTGATCAAAAACATCCCCTTTTGTTACCAGCTAGTCACCCTTTGTCGTTGCTAATCGTGAAGCAAGAGCATTTGCGGCTCTTGCATTGTGGACACTCGGTGTTACTAGCCTCATTGCGGGATAAGTTTTGGATCGTGAGGGCCAAAGACCTAATACGTAAAGTAATACACAATTGCGTGATATGCTTCCGGGCCAAGCCTAAGATGAATGAACACTTGATGGGATCACTACCCGAAGCTCGTGTCACACCCTCTCCCCCTTTCAGCAATTGCGGGATAGATTACGCGGGTCCCGTGTTTATAAAAAACAAATCCGGGCGAGGCGCGAAAGAAGTAAAGGCTTACGTATCCCTATTTGTGTGTTTAGCCACGAAGGCTATTCATCTTGAACTCGTGGAAGACCTCACGACGGAGGCTTTCATCGCATCGTTGAGGAGATTCATCTCCAGACGCGGTTTACCCTCCAACATATTTTCTGACAATGCTACCTGTTTCACCGGTGCCAGAAATCAGCTATCGGAATTAAAAAATATCCTGTCAGGCTCTAGTGAGCAATGCATAAGGGAAGAATTGTCGAAACATAACATTAAGTGGAATTTTATTCCGGCACGCTCTCCGCACTTTGGCGGCATCTGGGAAGCGGGGGTAAAGTCATTGAAATATTATTTAAGGCGAATATCTTGCAATGCAAAGTTAACTTTCGTTGAGTATTACACCATGCTGACTCAAGTGGAGGCGATACTAAATTCCCGCCCACTCTGTGTTCTCCCTACCGACGCCTCATTCCCCGAAGTCCTTACTCCTGCCCACTTCTTGATCGGTCGGAAGCTGACTTCGTTTCCGGAAGCCCAACTCCAGGGCATACCGGAAAATCGTCTCAGCCGCTATGGGCTGGTCCAGCGGCTGTCTCAGCAGTTTTGGGATCGTTGGTCCCGGGACTACCTCCACCTCCTGCAGCGCCGGCCTAAGTGGAAGTCCTCCAGCACTTCTCTAGCCCCCCAGGTGGGCGACGTGGTACTCGTCCACGACGAGGCATCTCCAAGCTACCGTTGGCCACTGGCAATCATCTCGGCCACATATCCAGGAGCGGATGGTGTTGTGCGTGTGGTGCAGGTGCGCGATTCCCGAGGGAATCTCCTGAAACGCTCGGTGCGTAAAGTGTACATCCTACCCAAAGACGATCATTGCGATCAAGGGCAATAAACATTGACTTTGCTCTTAGTTGGTAGTTTTCGCTAATTGAACAGTTTGCTAGGTTTAGTTATTTCTTTGCTTGTATTCATGCTAGTTGTAAGTTATCTGTAAGGCTCTTGGATTATCATCTGTCATTAGTTCTTGTTATGCATTTAATTATTTGGTAGTGTTAGATTTCAGTTTAATTTTGGGATTTAATCACGTCGTGCCATATCCGGCACTTCGGGGGCGGCATGTTTGATTCACACAGATGCGTGCATCAAAACCTTTTTGATTATAATTAATCACGTAATTCAAGTCATAACTGTTCTATTTCATTCAAAGGTCGTGGTAAAGCCAAATTTGCATCTTGCCGTAATTGTTTGCCTCTGTTAATGTTGGAAAGGAATTTGTAAGCTTCCCTTAATGGCTTTTAAGCGGATGGATACATTTTCTAATAGAACTTAAGCCGACTTAGCATATTTGGGAATCATGGGTTTATGGATTTCGTTCAATTGCCTCATTGAGAGAGCTTAGCATTAAGGTTTCTTAGAATAAGCATTTTTCCTAAATAACGTGCGACGCTCCGATTGGCTACGCAGGATCGCCTCAGCCAATAGTGTTTGAGCTTGCCCCTCTTTGAATTGGCGAGTTCGGCTCGTTGTAAATTCAGCGTTAGTTAGATTCAGAACTTCGAGGAAGCAAGCAGCTATGCTTTGTGCTAGGTTGCGGTCGTTCTAACTCCCTGGAAAAGACGTTTCCAGGTTGTTTTGTGTTACGGTTACGCGCAATTCGCTATTTTCGCGTGGCCAATCCAAGCGTGTCACAACAGTTGAAGCTTTTGTAAAAAACCATCGGTCCATCAGTGACGTTTGTAATCGTTGTTACTCAATATACTCGTGTTTGTTAAGTCTTGTTTCACTCCAACAACTAACTGAACCCAAGTCAGGGTTATTAAGTGGCAGTTCCCGGCAATCCCATTGAACCGGAATTCGCAGTGGATTAATTGGGGGCCCCATTCGTGGAAGCCTCTTATCAAGTTAATCGTACAAAAAACACCAAGTTTAAAAACCGCTGGCGTATATCGCATTCCTTGTTCTTGCGGCTCGAGTTACATTGGACAGACTGGTCGTTCCGTTAATCTAAGACTCCAAGAACACAAAGGCGATTGCAAACACAAACGCATCACAAAATCAGCCGTAGCGGAGCATACATTTACAAATGGGCACACTCTAGAATTTGAGCATGCCAGAGTACTTGCCAGAATACCTCATTACTTCCCGCGAGTGATACGTGAAGCCATAGAAATAGAAAAACATCCAAATAATATCAACAGGGAAGATGGCTTTAAGCTTAGTAAAACGTGGACCCCTGTGATACACGATCTAAAGCATTACAACCACTGTGCGTCATACGGCCACGCCCCGCGGATTACGTTGCACTCGGATCACCAACCAGCGTTGCGCCACTCCGCGCGCCTGGCACAGAGGACTATAAATAGCTCCACACCGACCTTCGGTTCTTAGTGCGACTTTCACTCTGATGATGCAAGCTGCAAGGTCTTGCGAAACGTTAGTGAATATGGATGCACAAACAGCAAAACGGCCAAATCTGCCTAAGTATCCTCGTTCTCAAGATACTCAAACAACACGAGCCACCAAAGAGCATGGCCATCGCGCGGGTTTTTGCTCGACTTCACAAGGTGCAAGGCACATTAAGCCAGAGAATGCTGAGTGTTCATCTACAAATACTACGCGGTCTAAGCCGAAATTCTATGCTAAGGAGAATAATTCGAGTAACCGCGAAAGCCTCAAACAGTACATCTTGTGGTCTTGTTAGCACTCGCATTGATATAATTTTGGACTGTTGGTATGTCTAATTTGTAGTGTAACTGCGCGTTGCGGATGTTCCAGGGGGCATTCACCGTCATCCGAAGTATTTTGTTTTGGAGTTTGGATGGAGTCCTTACAACTTTTATAGGTTGAATTTGGCTGTGTTACCCCTTATTGGTGACGCATAAAACGCTAGTGGTCATATTAGTGATTTATATATCAGGGAGTTAAGTTGCCAATCGTGGACTTAACGAAAAAAAACTTTATTTATTTTACTACACAAAAGCTTTAATTTAATGTAGGAGTTACAAATTTAAACAGAGTAACGTTCTACAGGACACAAATCTATGAACGAACTCGAACAGGCTAATTTGAACTAACTCTAAAAACATACAACAGCAATATTTATAACATTTCTTATCTAAGGATGGAAATTACTGGTTTCAATTGACGTCATTGGGATTTCAGAGAATACAGCACATGACACGTTATCAGGGATGACACATTATATCAATAGCACATGACTCGTTATCAGAGATGACACATTACATTACTCCTCCCCTCATAAGACAATTCAAAGCATTTGAATTTCACGTTTTGATTTCTAAGAACTCAAAAGGTTTAGGAATATCATCGTTAAATACTTTTGATTTTATATATGCCATGAATTTATCTTGTAAGGCTTGGCGTTTACAATAGATATACAATAACAAACTTAATATTACTATGACAATTATACTTATCATTATAATCGTGGTTACAGAAATATAATGCAAATCTGTTACATTGGCAGGTTCAAGTATTTTCTGTATTTCTCCAAGTTGTGATTGGTCTTTAATTAATTCTTTAATATTGATCGGTGTTAGATCTAAACTAGCTATTTGAGTGTGTTTATCACTACCTATATTTAAAGTATCAATATTAGGTACTTGTAATTTTACAGTTTTTGTGGAAGAAGTTCTAATTTGGAATAATAGGGTATCATGATCAATAATTGCCGTGCAATCTGGTGTAAGATGAATTAAATTTGTTTTTGTTAATATCTTTCTTGAATTAATGTCTAAACACTTAATATCAATAGTTACCTTTTTAGGAGTAGTAATTAACCAAGTAGAATCATCAATCTGAGCTATTTTAACTTTTAATAATTTGAACAAGTAAGGAGAACAAGTTTTATTAGGGGCAAAAGATAAAAGTTGAGTTTCACATAGTTGATTATTAATAAGGGAAAAGTGGTATTTTTCCGTACAAAAATATGAATTGGTAGTTACTAATTTGCAATGGTCAAGTTCAACAGGTATTGAAGTCTCAAGATTGAAGAGTATAGTTTTATAAGTGGGAATAATCATACGATATAAATTGGAATCAATATATATTGGAAATGGTATTAATTGCATGAATTGGTAAATAGTATCTTTGTGCACTAATGGTATTTCGAAGATAAATGTTATTTTGTTATTAATTTGATAAGTTTTAATTAATATTATAGATTCATAAAGATGAAGGGTTTTATGATGCACAGGGTAAGGTAAAGAAAGCATTCTATCTGAATTTTCAGAAAGGTATATAGAGATTTGATTTAGATTAGATAATAGTTCTGCATTATCAAGTAGAGACATATGCATTTGTTGGTTTTGTGCAAAGGTAAGAGATGTTTCTAATTCGAGCCAGGTATTTATAAACATTTGTAACGAAAATATTGATTCTGCTAGTACACTTTGAATAGAGAGTGAATTTATATTGTTGGTTATAGCACGATTTTGTACAATTAATTTCTGTAAGTTTTTATTTAAAAGTTCTTGATTTTTAGTTAAGGTAAATATAGCATTTATGGAATCATTTATTAAATGTGTATGTTGATTTAAAATTTTATTGTGTATATCTCTTGTGGATTGAAGATCCGCAATGGCATTCTCGTATTTTTCTCCGTCTTCAGCGTCAAGATTCCCTGTCAGAAATTTGAATACAGTACCGAGTCCATTTATTACTCCGCGTTTTGCTCTGATTATATCTGAAGGAAATATTTGATCAATCATGTTATCGATTCTTACTATGTACTGCTGTATCAACAATAGCATGTCATTATGATTTAATTTTGTTTGTTCTTCGTTTTTAACTGTATAGAAATCACGATCTCTTAATTTAAGAATAGAGTCTAATAAGGAACGTCTAAGGATAGTATAGTTTGTTAATAAGGGTGTGTAATCAAATGTCTTTATAATAGTCCAGTCACTTTCTTTAATTTGCGCTTTTCCTAAGTTTTGAGGGTATAGGCCAGGGTTGTCCGATAGATCCTTAATTGTTACATCTCCTGTAACTAAGAGGATACTGCAACTGAAGAACCAGATGTAGTACCTGTAACAGGTATTATTTCATCAGTTTGGCGTATTTCATTTGCATGTCTTTTAAATGTGTTTTTAGTAGTTAAATCTTCAACAAGATATGTATTATTGTCTAGGATTTTGATAATTTTGAAGGGTCCTTTAAATTTCATACTTCTTTTATTTCTTCTGTCATTTTTAAGGAAAACTTTTTGATTAACTTTAAAAGATACAAGTTCTTTATTTTTATTGGTTTTTTGATTTCTTTGTATTTTGGCTTGATTTTGTTTAGACTGGATTTCAGAATAAAAATGCGACATTTTATTTTTATGGTCATTAATGTAAGTTTCAAAATATTTGTCATTGCATAATTCAAATGGATTATGACTGTCTGTATGTCCAAATAAAATTTCGGAAGGGGTAAATTTTAAATTAGAATGTATTGAATTATTATAGGCTAATATGCAATAAGACATTCTTTCTTTTTCAGGAGTATGTTCTAATAATCTATAGTGCTCTAAAATTGTCGAGTGTACTCGTTCAATTAACGAATTTGACTCATGATGTAAAGGTGTAGTTAGATGTAACTGTATTTTATGTAATTTTAAAAATTCTTTTATTACAACGTTATCGAATTCATTATCAGCGATGATTTTCTGAGGTACGGCATAATGTGAAAAGAACCTTAACAATGCTTTTGTTATGTCTATTTTATTTTGGGATTCTAATAAGTATGCTTGAGTAAATTTACTGAAATTGTCGATTACGGTTAAATATTTAGTTTGATTGATTTGGAAAATATCTATACTGATACAAGAGAAAGGTTTATCATAAGTAGGCGTTAAACTAAAAGGCAATGTATTTGGGTGTCTATGATACTTTTCACGTTTACATGTATCACAGTTATTGATGTATTGCTTGATATCATTATCGATTCCTTTCCAGTAATAAGTACGTTTAAGGTGTTCGCTAGTTTCTTTAATTCCTCTGTGATTAGTTTTACCTAAATGATAGTCCGAAATGTATTGTTCACGATGATCAGGATTAGTAACATAATTTACTTGCTTAGTGCATCGATGGAAGTGAGGAGAATTTTCATTACTGTTTTCAGTAATAAATTTGGAAAATTTATCAAAAATATTTTCATCTTGAAATATACAGTAATAATGAGAATTTGGTGTACAATATTCTAATAGTAACTGTACAAACTTTTCGTAAAAGTTATTGTTGTTCACAAAAATGCTTATATGTGTGTAGCCATCGAATCTAGTGATTCTAATTGATTTGGGAATTACAGCGTTAATAAATTCTAACTGGTTCTTATGATATTGCAGGGGTAGTTCAGATATGTCTATCACTGGGGATGATGAATGTTGTGAATGTACAGTATTTACATCACTGTCAATATTTTGATTATCTATTGGTTCAATTTCTTGTGTAGGTGGAGTAACTGAAATATTCTGTGAATTAGTCTGTTTATTTGTTGTAATAGTATTTTTATGTCTACTTGATTTTCTTTGTATGGGTAAGGTTTCAGGTGGTGATACAAAAGTAGGTATGGTAAAGTCAGTCAATTCAGGTGTATATGGTCTTTGTGCCATCATACTTGCATTATCATCAAAACTAGGTTCTGGTGTATCTAATCGTTCGATTGATAGGGGGTTTATATTAATTCGACTTAAGGCATCAGCTACCTTATTGGTTTTTCCTGGTAGGTATTTAATGGTAAAATTAAATTCTTCTAATTTTATACTCCAACGGGTTAATTTAGAATTAGGCTCTTTGATGTTGCGAAGCCATATTAAAGGTCTATGATCTGTAAATATTGTAAAATGTACGCCATATAGATACGGTCGAAAGTGTTTGCAGGCCCAAACAATGGCTAATAATTCTCTTTCTATAGTGGGGTAGTTAATTTCGGCTTGGTTAAGGGTTCTTGATGCATAGCTGATAGGTCTGTTATTTTGTGATAATACTGCTCCAAGAGCAAATTTGCTAGCATCGGTAGTTAATTCAAATGGTTTTGTAAAGTCAGGATAAGCTAATATAGGGTCATTAGTTAACAAAATTTTTAATTTCTCAAATTGTTCTATGAAATTTTGATCATGTATAATTTTTGAATCTTTCTTTAAACATAAAGTCAGGAATTTTGTTATTTTAGCATAATCTTTTATAAATTTACGATAATAGCCTAAAAGTCCTAGGAACGATTTTATATCAGTTCTAGTTTTTGGTAAGGGAAATTTCATTATAGCACTGATTTTATCTGGGTTTGGTTTTACACCATCTTTGGTAAGTATGTGTCCTAAATAGGCAATGGATTTTTTTAAGAATTCAGATTTGTCTAGTTGTATTTTTAGGTTAGCATTGCGACATTTTTCAAAAACACGTCGTAATTTAATCATGTGTTCTTGTAGGGAAACTGAATAAATAATTATGTCATCAAGGTAAACCATACACTGTGTAGGCGTTAGGCCAATCAATGCCTGATTTATAAGACGTTGAAAGCTGCTTGGACTGTTTTTCATCCCGAAAGCTAAGCGTTTAAACTGGAAGTGACCTTCTTCGGTAGAAAAGGCTGTCTTTTCTCTATCAGCTTTGTTTACTTTAATTTGATGAAATCCTGAGGCCAAATCAAGGGTAGTAAAATATTCAGATTTACCTAAATTGTCAAGAACTTGTTCTATGAGAGGTAACGGGTATTTGTCTTCTATAGTATTCTCGTTCAGTTTTCTATAATCAATAACAATTCTCCATTTTTGTTTGCCTGAATTGTCTAATTTTTTTGGAACGATCCATATAGGTGCATTATATGGTGACTCGGAATGTTCAATGATTCCGTCAGCAAGCATTTTATTTATTTGATTTTTTACCTCCTCGCGATGAACATGAGGGTAGCGATAATTTTTTGTAAATATTGGGATGTCATTCTTTGTACGTATAAAATGTCTTGTCAAGTTTGTGTAAGTCAAGGGTAATTCTGGGTGATGAAAAATATCTTTGAATTCGTAACATAAAGTTTTTAATGCATGAGCTTCTTCAGTATTTAGATGAGTGGTATTAATGTTTTTTAAATTTTCATTTTGAAGTTGATTACGAGATTTCAAATTAAAATTTTGATTTTCAGTATTGATGTTATTTATTTCTATTAAATTTGAGTGTTTATATTCATCTAATAACAGTGGGTTATAAATGTGAAATTCTTTTGTCTGATTAGATGTGTTGATGGCTGTTGTGTAAAAATAATTATTGTGGACTTTAACTATAGCTCTAGGTGTTCTACAGTCTTTGTCAAATATTATTTTGTCACACAAATATGTACCATTATTATTTACAGTTGGTAAAATAATTTGTTTTTCTGACCTAGGGGGTATGTATATTCGTTTGATGGGTTGCGCTTGTTGATTTATTTTAGAAAAATTACATTCGTTTCTCTTTTGCGCTTCTTGTTTAAGTTTAGATTGGTTATAATAAAACGGTATAATGTTTTTTTCTGTTTGAATGTGCATCCATTTAAAATCAATTTTTGCATTTATATTTGCTAGTAAATCAGATCCTATTAATCCAACATAATCGGGACTGAAATTAAACATATAGCACATATGACTTCCGGGTTCTAAAAATAATGAGTTTATTGGAATATGGGCTACTTGATTATGTGTAGTAGTACCATGGGGTGTAGTTATTTGAAAATGGTAATTGTGAATTGAATTTGGAAAATGTTTTTCGACAAATAAGGGTGATATTAGTGTTTTACTACTGCCGGTATCAATCAGTATTTTATTTTGTGTACCTGGTATTAAAATGTAAGGTAAATTAGATTTAATTGTGTGCAAAGTAAATGTTTCAATTTTATCCGAGGCTCTATTTAAAAATTTACGTTATCACTGTTGTTTTCGTGGTCAATGTCAATGTATTCTGGTGAATAATCTGCATAAAAATTCTGAGAGTCATCAATTGCGTTATCTTCAGGAAGTGGGTTATCACATTCTGAATAATCTGTGTCAATGTCCTTGTGATGTAATTCTTCGGGATTATAATTATTTGGTTGAGTTACTTGTAAATGATTAGAACGATAATTTGGTCTTTTATTTGAATTTAAATTTTGAATGTTACTATTTAACGGTCTTTTTGGGATGGCTGCATGTATAGTAGATGTTTGCATCGGTTCAACTGGATTATTTGGCACAAAATTTCGTTTCGGAGCGAAAACATTTCTTTCAAAAGGTTGATATTGTGCAGGGGGTTGATAAAAGTTACGTTGATAAAAGTTACGTTGTAAAGTGGGATTTTGGGGACTTCTAAATATATTAGAAAACTTTTGAATTGGTTGTTGCTGAACATTTTGTTTAGGTATAAAGTTATTGTGTTTAATCCATGGATGATTTTGGGTATTCTGATGATTCATTATTGGTTTATTAGTACTTTCAGGTGGTGAAGAATTACGATATGCATTTTGAGAATAACGGATATCTAATTCATCTCTAACAATTGCAATAGCATTTTCTAAACTGTTGGGATTTCTAGCTCGTAACAACGTACCAAATGGTTCATTTAAACCGCTCAAAAAGGCTCTAAGGGCTAAATTTTTTGAATTTAATAATTTATAATCCTTTACAGCTCTAACTTCAGGACCAAGAGAAATTTTTGAATTAAAAATTGCTAGATGTGTTCTAATTTTATTATAAAAGTCAATAGGGGATTCTTTTTGATGCTGTTTCATTTTAGCTAGATCTATGGTTAAATTTAATTCTGATCGCTGATCTCCAAAGTTATTAATTAGTGTCTGTTTTAGTTCATTCCAGTTATTAAATTCATAACCGGTAACAACTTCTAATGCTTTATCTCTTAATTTATTTCTAATTGATGAAAGTAAAAATTTATTAATGTAAGCTTCTGGCTGGGCTGGTACTAAAAATTGTGATAAAATAAGCTCAGCAGACCTAATAAATTCTGATAAATTTAGAGGATTACCATCATAGGTTGGTATTTCAGAAATCATTCGTACAGAAAAACCTGGTGGGAATAAATCTGCCATGTTTTGATTTGCTGGTGGTTGATTTAATAATAAACGTGGTGGTCTCAGCATAAAAATTCACTATTATTTTTAACGATTGATTTTTATGTTAGTAAACAATATTATTCTAGGGGAAATTTAATACTAGGGGTGTATAGAAACCTACGCACAAAACGCAAGCACAAACACAGATTAAGCACACAAACTATGTGCGGTGATTGGTCAAGCTTACTACGTTTTGCCTGAACTTATAAATAAATATTTAAAACTATGTTATTGGGTTTATAATTTGTTTTAAAAAAAACACACTTTAATACGTGAAAGGTTGCTTACTTCATATTTGTAGTTGATGAACGTGTAGACTTCCTCTGGATTGGTCGTACAGTTGATTCGTAGTTGATTAAAGATGTAGACTTCCTCTGGATTGGTCGTACAGGTGATCTCGATGATCAGGAACTCCTCGATGGAGCAGGTGTCTCCAATAGACTGATGTCTTCGATAGACTGGACCAGTAGTTGGCGGTGCTTCTTCTTGGCGATGTTTGTCCTCAAAGTTGCGTTGCTTCGTACCGGTGTTAAGTTTGTTTTAGGAATACTTGGTTAAGTATTAAAATACACAAAAGAGCGAAAAATGAAAAAAAAATAATTTTTTTTTTCCAAAAATTCGTAGTGCCCTTTTGCCAAGTATCCTACCGACTGCGCCAGTTAAGTTGCCAATCGTGGACTTAACGAAAAAAAACTTTATTTATTTTACTACACAAAAGCTTTAATTTAATGTAGGAGTTACAAATTTAAACAGAGTAACGTTCTACAGGACACAAATCTATGAACGAACTCGAACAGGCTAATTTGAACTAACTCTAAAAACATACAACAGCAATATTTATAACATTTCTTATCTAAGGATGGAAATTACTGGTTTCAATTGACGTCATTGGGATTTCAGAGAATACAGCACATGACACGTTATCAGGGATGACACATTATATCAATAGCACATGACTCGTTATCAGAGATGACACATTACATTACTTGCTCATCTCTGTACTTCGCAGGAGTTGGTTTTATTACAATATTTTTATATTATTTGAGAAGTTATAACAAACATATGCGTCGTAGTTATTTGCTCATAATCTAAAAAAAGTTTAATAAACATGTTCTAGTTGTTTTCAAAATTTAAAAACACATCTAGTTATTACATCATTAGTTTTACTTTCCTAGTTATGAAAAAAATCAAAATTGAGTTTTTTGGATAATTTTAAACGTAAAATTATTATTTAGAAAATGCTCTAATTGACACAAACCCAATAAAACACAACAGCCATTTGCCGCTTCTTGTAAAGAGAACATTTTAATTAATTTGTGTAACTGACACATCTTTTTACTTTTTTTTACGATAAAGGAAATATTGGATTCACCCTAAAAATTCGAAAATGAGTTTTCAACAGATCTTCACGTTTTAAAGTCCCTTGAACCCAAAAAAATATTTGTTGTTCATTAGTCTGTCTGTGTGTGTGTCGGTCTGTCTGTCTGTCTGTGAACAGAATATCTCAAAAACGAAAAGAGGAATGGCGTTGAAACTTCATATATAAGTTTTGTGTACTATCTAGAAGCGACAGCAAGCTTTTGAAGAAAATCGCATAACCGGAAGTAGGTGTTCACACTGGTGATTTAAAGAAAATTATATCAAACTTTAACTAATTGCATACTAAAAACCGATATTTTATTTAAAATTAACAGTAGCATTTCGATCTACAGTAAAAACGATTCTATGTATCACATTGTTATTTAAGCGTTGGACTTTTCAACAATGTGTGCAGATTACACATTTATGTAAATTTCTCCACCTTTGAACACCAAATTCTAGAACTATACTTATGTTCATGTCCGTAGTCATGTTCTTCATCCAAATTGCTCCTACACATAACCTTAATTATCTCATAAGTATCACAACTTGGTATGTTGTTCCTACGGAAGTGTCAACCCAAACATGTTTCGTTAACAGGTACTATCGTTGGTATCTTCACATTCCCACTACTTGAAGCTTTTCTTCTGCGTAATCAGGAGGCTTGGTTTATTTAACTTTCTGTTTACACTTGTTAAATCTCACCTTGTTTTAATTTTCTTGTTCTTTCAGGTTGTACAGCTGCTTGTTCACAACGTTACTGTATCGTCGAGCTACCTATCATATTATGAGAACGAACAGAAAACAAATTGGCTACAGCGTCACCTTTCATTGAACAGAAATTGAAGTTAATTGTAAGCTTAAGCCCATTCTGGATTTAGGTTCCTAGTGTTAGCTTTACTTATTAATTATAAGATAAATAACACAACTTTACTGCAAATGTAGTATTATTTATCTAACTAATATTAATAAAAGTAGCTGTGTTCATCTTTTAATACAAATACCAAATCATATATATTTTCAGAAGCACAGAACCATCACAGTATACGTTAGATTAAGCTGTACTCGTAATCCAACTGACATGTAATATAGATCAAGATGTATGCATTACCAATATTTTTCCTTAAAAATTTCATCTATAAACTACCAACCCACAAAATAGAAAACTGCGCAATAAATCAATCACAATTTGGGGCGTTACTGCCAGCATGGTTTGCATAACACTCTCATAAATGTAAACAAGATCCAAAGTAACTCCACGTCGCGGCAACTTGACATCATAAATGTGTCGCGCAATATCGAAACCGATCAATAACACATACATCAACAACGGGTGACATCTGTTCGCCTTCCTATTAGCAAGTTAAATTCCAGCAGGTACAGACTTTGAGAATCCCAAAGTAGCTGGGACTCGATACGAGCCCTTCGGGAGAAAACTAGCTGCTCCATTGTTTTGCCCTGGACGACTTCGGTATGAGCGAAAGTTGATTTTGCCCGAACGAGACTACACCAGGCTTCATGAAAAAAGTGGCGCATATATGGGAGAGCGGCTCCTGAAGGGTTCTCCAAGCCGACCTTTCGGCCCAAACCAAATCACTGTGAAATCGGTGAAAAGTCGAACTTTTACAAACGACACAAAAATTTTTCAGGCCAATTGCTACGACATAATACCTACGCGAAGCGAGCAAGTTACAAAGGCCGGTGGTTTTTGTTCCTCCTGGCATATTTCAATGAACTGAATGACATTTGTAAGTTTGAAAATATCACCGTTTATTTCTTTGAAAGGTTTCATCAAATACGGTAAGTTCTGCTTTAAATCAATATGCGGTGGAAAATAAAGCAGAAGCTGCTAGAGCTCCACTACTAAACGAGAAACAAAAGAACTTTGGCAAAAGGAGGAGAAAAGGATTTGCCACTTGGGACGTGTTCAAATTCACTTTAAACAAGCACCATAACGACTATCATTACTTTTGTAAAACAATAACGGCGAACACAGAATTCCATGTGATTTACGTCGTTAATGTTGCTCCCATTTGCTTACAAAGATGTGCTCAAATGGCGTGCATTAAATTATTATAATGATACACGAGGACAGAAAAATGGTAAAATATATGTATGTTCCTAACGTTTTAGATATACGAGTAGCTACAGTTACTTCAATCAAGCAAAAAGCAACATACGCTTTTATTTAAAATTGTTTAATAAGATAGGCTTCTTTCTCCCAACCTCAATTTGACCTTCACAAATTATTTCAGAGAGATTCTGAAAAAGAAAATGTATAGAAAGATTGAAATGAAAGAGATTAGTGAAAAAGATTCAAATCAGAGCTTTATTCATCTTTACGGGAAAGCGAAATAACGTGAAAATAATAAGAGGGAATCTATTCACGTTCATAAGTACAGGCTGTGTAACATCTGGAAAAAGTTGTGCGGTTTAAATTAACATAATAATAATATCTCATTTCTTTAAAATTTATTAATATGATCTAACAAGCCTATCGCTGCATGATTCAAAAATGAAGAAGTTACAATATATGTAATAGGCAATTTATATTAAGTATTTATAATTTTAAACAATTTTTAAAATACGTACATAATAATACATTGATTTTAACCATACTTTAAAATTCCTGAATAAAGGCTTTGTTCTCTACCAATATCCATTGTAGTATCTTAATTGCCAATTACAAAATCAACTATTAGGTATACGTTGTCTTCAAAGGTGTTAGTGATAAGGGATTGAAGTTAGAAGTTAATGGTAAAACATTAGAATTATCATCAGAATCTGTAAAAATCTATCAAAATTATTAATTTCGCGGAGACGGAATAGAACAAATTTTAAGGAAAAAAAGTTTCAGCTACGAACAGAGAATAAACTGGTCATGAACCAGTGCATCTTCCTTGTGGTCTCACATTTACAGAATTCTGGAAAATGAACCAGCAAAGGATGCGTCCTAAAAACATAGTTAAATGTGATTATTTTCGATTTGTTAAGAAAAACTATAATATACCATCTAGCATTTAGAATAGTAAAATCAGATGTTTATTCAATTCAACCGAGCTCTGTAAGCTAGTGGTTACCACGTCTGCTTAGCATTCAGGAGGTCGCAGGTTCAATGCCCGTGGCAGTACTTCTTCACCTATCATGACCTTTCTTTCATTCTCCACCCCTCCTTCCTCTCATCAATCCTATAGTTCCCGTTCTTAACTGAAGATGAACGCAAGGTGCCTATAACAGACCGCCCCCAGTTGGGGAATTGAAATTACCCCGAACCTTTAGTTTTACCTTGTTTATTCAATTTGGTTAAGATATGGGGAATTATAAGATGCGACAATGTGACAACATTCTTTGAAATTGACAACTAAACAACCACTACTTCAACCAAAGGCTAGTGCCTTTTATAAGGTTGAAGTTTGAGTCTGCAAAAAAAGAAACTTTTTGATTTGCCTGCGATAATAATTTTTAACTTCACCGATGTGGATGGCAATTCCACATCGAAACTGCACTTCTTACACTTGGACAGAAATTAATGCGGAAAAATGCAATACCGTCAGCCGTTTACAATCTTTATTAAATTCCTCTTTTGAAAATATAACAGAAAATGTTCGATTGTTAAGCTGATGACTAAAGCGGACAAAACAAGAATGTGGTAATGATGACAATGACCTTTCGGAGTTTCAAGCTGGAATGGTTTCCCTATCGTACGGCATTGGTTTATGCTGCCAGATAGTATTTAAACTAAGCGAGAAAGACGTTTAAAACAGTGTGTTTTCAAACAGCCTACCTGTATAACGAAATAATAGCAACGTATTCTATGTAATTTTCGTAACACGTATATGGTCCACCTCTCACAACTCGTTAATTTCGTGCATTATTTCGCTGCCCGCTTTTTAAATGGTTAAGACGAGCTGAGCCGTCGCTGTGATTGGCAGGGTTTTTGCGTGCCTCATGCAAATTTGAACCAGGAATTGTATTGCACTCACAATTATGCAAATTTCGTTTGAAGACGACGTTATTGGCCACCTTATGATGCCGGCTTAATTCAGACATTTCCTCTGTGGACTACCCTTACCTCTACTTAGAACCAAGTTGAATTGCTGCCAGTTGTAAAGATCCTTAAACTTTGCTTTGTGATTATATTAAGGCGGCTTAGCTAGATGCTGGCGAATCATTTTACCAATCATTATTGCTCTCAACATGCGCTCCTCGACCTCCTTTTTGTACCGCTTGCACCCTACTGTGTTAACAATTGCGATTTCAAGCTGTATGTATTTGATGCATGTTTTACCATAAAGTATGTGTTTTAGTCACGGTAAACATGTTATGACCTGGCCGCTACGTGATTTTGTTTCAGACTATATAGCCATCGACTATATTTTTGCACTTCTGAGTTCTCGTCACTATCCTGGGAATGTTTGTTGTATTAAAAACTCATTTTCCCTTTGCAGTGAACTAGTCGAGCAACAGATATGTCCATGCAATCACTATAATCTGAAATGAATTGAAAACTCTCGTATCAAATTCTAAAGTAAAAAAGTGTGGGGTTTAATGTAAATTTGAAGATATTAAACTAATGCCTCAGCATTTTGAGTTAGTAGAAATAAAACTAACTCAATAGTTCTACAAAAATTATAATTCTAGGAAAAGTAAAGTAAGCACAGTTTGCATGCTGCAGCATAAGTAGAATTCTTATCTCAAACATTTATTTTTTCTAAATACAATAATAACGTTAATTGGAAAAAGGATAACTTTTAGTTTTTTTAGTTAATGTAGCATTTTAATACAGTTGTATGGAATTTTAATGAATTACAGCCATACTATTTTATTTTATTGCATATAACGAATTTTTGTTGTTACACTTTTCAATAAAACCTATTTTTTCGACTTTAATATTGATTTAGTCTCAGTTTAACATCCTCTGGTCAAGTGGTCACGTTTCACAATTCAATAGCTGCATGTGCAATTATAACATATAAGGTAATTTTGCCTATTTTGTATGCTGTTAATGTGTACTATCACTGTTTAAAATGCAACTATTGATGTTACTTCGTATACCAAGCAAACCACTTCGAAATAATCTAACAATTTATTTAAAAAAATGTATGCATTCTTGAATTCATTTTTATCACGTTGACATTTTTACCAAATACATATGTTCGTGTAACTGGAAGTTTTCCCAATTTTATAAGCAATTTACTGCAGTTTTCTTGCGACATCAATCTAAAGATCGCTGGACGATCTCAAAATATATTAAGTTCGCACCGACCGACGTCGCTTTCGGGAATAACGTCGGGATGGCCTTTGGAAGGAATTTTTCAGGATAACACATAAATCCTTCCTGACACACCAAAATAATTCGTGACTCCGAAACTGATACCACGTATTGTCACTGCGACCTACGAATCCACAACCACTTACAGTGGCATTTGTGTAAATCAGGAATTCCCTGGAATTTATCTGACAAGCACGAAATGTAAGCTTTTCTAGAATTGTCATATTATTTTACTTTATCCCGAGCTTCTCTGCAATCTAAAACAAAAATAAATAACATTCGGTGCGTCCATGTACCTGAGGCTGCACGTTAATAATGAAACTGCTTCGCTTCTAAAATAAAAACTAACTACAGTATGAACCTGGTAATTGAGTAATTCCATACAGCTTTTCTGCAAATGAGCACATTTCGCTAATTTACTTAATGTCGAAATGATGGAGATACGTACGTTAGACCAAACCTGTTAGGAACTGCGAATCATGAAAAATTCTCAAAACGCAGCTCTTGTAGGTATACATTTATATTCTTTCAGAAAACTGGTAGTGATTGAATCCAGGACGTGCCCGGGATATTATGCCGCGTTTGTCACTCAGGGGCGTCTCAATAAAACCCTCGAAAAAATATTAAAGTCAACTATCCGCGGCCGCTACAGCAACAGCAGCAGGAATGTGGCAATTATGAAACTTTAAAGCGATTTGAAGTTACAAAGGACAATTTGTTTGAGTTATTCCTCTACGTTCGACATCAAAGAAGGCCTGTAATAAGAGCGGTGCGCATTATCTTGTGTTAATTGGTTGTAGACGATCCAGACTGTTGCTATAACTAAGTTAGGATGCAATATTGTTGCTCCCTCTCTGTACCTGAAGTAAGCACTAAAGCCGTTCAAGTAGTTTCCAATTACGGTGTCTTTCTAAGAGGCAACCAATATTTTTGCATAACTTAACAACGTTCCTTACTTTTCCTGTTTTTTGTTGAAGAAACGTATGAGCCTTCTCAAAAAACCTAACAATAATTTTTGATCAAATCAAATTAGTATACGCTTTTGATAGTGAATGTAAAATGCCTGCATATTGCATAAATAGTTGTAACGACATGCCTCTCAACATTCACAGCCTCTAAGTCGTCAAAAACAAGGACAATTGAAAATGCTCATTTTCTCGAAAACGGTGGAATAGACAGACGCTATTATTAAATTCCGTCTCTAACGATAATAGATGTATGAATTGCTGTGCTTATTTGGTAACCATTAAAATCGATTGAGCTGAAGACATATTACTTAATCGTCAACTGTTTGACGTAAGGAGATGGGTTAAATAGTAAAGATATGCATTGTTCAAAAGAAACAGAAAAATTTGCATTATTGTCGAATGTTGAGGTTCAATACTGGTACCTACATAAATAATTGTTACAAATATAACTAAATTAATACAACTAGCACACCCATTGCGACCCATGGTTCCCAACTGATGAAAATAAAAACACTGCTTGTCAGGACATTTTCAAATTTACGAACATTATTTTTCTAAAATTGCGATCCCACTTGTATATGGGTTTTTCATATTATTCCGTTTGTTAAGCTAAGCTTATCGAATTTCATGCAAGCAATTAATGGCTTATAGCGTACACAGCTGCGCTCGTCGCCGTAGAATTTGAAAGGCGCTTATTTCGTATTTTTGCTTATATTCGTTGGCAGACTAGGTTTCAAATATCGATTTAGTCTGCAGACGCATTCTAGAATATTCCGCGACTTGAATTTAACAAATAACGCCCCTGAGTGCGAGCGAGTCCGCAAGCTTGCAGTCTTCTTTTCCATCGTTGCATGTGTTCCGCGCGAGGATCAGACGCGTTTGCCCCCGTCCCGTTTTGGCAGCGCTTGGGCTGCCTGGCGTGGTTTAGTCAGTTAGTTGGCATCCGGCACGAGAATAGAGTAGTTTTTCCCGTTATTAATATTTAGGTTGTGTATTCCCGGACTGGAAGCGAGTCGGTCGGTCGCAGCAGTGTTTGTTCCCGTCGAATTGCCAGGCGCTTTTCTGTTTCGTCGAATGGGCCGTCGTGCCAATATAACCACCTATGTGTATGTGGGATTAATTTGAGAGAGTTTACCCTTGGTCAAATTTTGCGTGCGAGCCTTGTCGATTATTCTGGTCGCATCGTGTCTTTTTGTTAGGAAACTGTGGGAGTTCACTATCAAAGTCTACGCTTCGAGCTCTTTGGAGCCCTCGCCCCGTTTCGTAGTCTTTGGATACCCGCCGAACTCCAAGATGGACTCCCTTCGACCGCCACAGGTGAAATTAAGTGAAGGTATTATCCTAGATGTAAGGATTCCGCGCTAACCAAAAGTGTGCGTTGTGCAGTGCCATATGCAGGTGCATCACATTTGCGTCTTAACTAACGTCTGTTATCATATTTGTGCACTAACTAACGTTTGTTACAACACCCCTTTTTCATTATGCAGTGCGAATAGATTCTCAATGTACAGTGCCATATGCAAGCGCATCACATTTGCGTACTAACTAATGTCTGTTTATCATATTTGTGTAGTAGTTAATAGTTGTTGTTAACACCCCCCTCTTTTTCGTTACGCACTGCGAACTAACTAATGTTTATGTCCTTATTTGTGTACCGTATGTGTCTGAAGAACAATAGACCTATTTGTCAAACGCTTCCGCTGTATTTTCTTTGTGTTGCATGCTGAGTTTGAGTTTAAGCAATCTGCAGTGTCGCGTCCCGATTGGCGACTGGTGTATGATTGGTGTAAAGCGGATCCTTGACGAATTTGTAAGCGTCAACGTAGGTTCGAATGCTCCAGCTGCCGGTTCCGGGGAGTCCCAAGGCTACACTCATACCCGATCCCGTTTGGTTTGGGGTTTCTGTCAGATGTGGGCTCAAATTCCGAATCCCGTAGCTCCTTAGTATTTTTAACACCCTGTATATGTCGTCACGCTTGTCCCTACGGCGTCCGCTTCGTAGGACCACGTCTATAATCGTGAATCCTAGGGCAAGTGGTGACGTTTCCCAGGCGTGTTTGGTGGCACTCTCGTACCCCGACGTGTCGTAAAAACAGTTTTATACCGTAACATAGTTTATATCGTCACTTGCTGCAGGATATTCTCTACTACTCTCATTTTTTTTCTATTTCTATACGCATATTTTTAGTAAATTTCTTCTTCTTTTCCTATTTATTCTAGGAAAATGCCTGTTTATTATGGGTATCTTTTACTGTTTTTCTGCGCCTCTCCTATGCGCATCCCACGATAACTACAATGTTACATGTTGTTCGGATCTGAACATTTCTTACTCGATCGAGTAATATTTTTCCATTTATTGCTCTTAATACCTTCATTTATAATGTTCTCTTTTTAGACAGCCTGATACTACTACTGCTTTATTAATGTGGTGTAGTACTTCTATGCTCAGATCTCCACAACTCGATACTTTCGTGCCTAAATAGTCACATGTGATAATTTTCCAATAGGGATACTAATTTACAACGTGTAAGTTCTGTTGTTATTGTGATATATTGTGTCTTAGGTGTTGAGACTTCCATATGAAATTTCTCTGCTTCGTTGTTGAAGTTCTATAGAAGGCGTCGTAGTTCATCTTCACTTCTGATATTAGTACCGCTTCATCTGAGTTCCCTTGCTTTTGCTGAATTCTGTTCTTCCATCTATTATAAGGTTGAATACAGTCGGACTAAGGTTATCTCCTTGTCTTATTCCGATCGATACTTCTCTTGTGAGGGTGCTCTGTGCTCTGTGTTTAATTTTAATGGTGGTGTCGTAATTGATGTTTTGTATTATTGTTAGGTATTGTTAGGTTCTTTTAGTATTTGCCGCACATCCTGTAACCTAATCATGTAAAGAGTCATAGTGAGATCGATAAAGTACATATAGGCAGCTTTGTTCTATTCGATTGCTGTTCTGCATCTATCGAAAATCTGTTTTTCTAAATCCTTGTTGTTCTTCTTTTACATGTATTACCTAATCTGTTAAATTCTGTTGCAATAAGAGCTTCATGATGGTGACTAATACATTTTATTAAATAACATATTTTCCTAGAATCTCTACTCTACTCTACTCATGCTTCTTTACTTACGGTATTTACTTACAGCTATTTATTAACTGCCTCTTTTCTTCCCTCGACACACTTTTTCCAAGTCCCATCAAAACCATTCATCTTTTGTGAAAAAATCTAGTTTTAGTTCGATGATTTTCTCGATCACTATGATTCCCGTTTGCTTTTATATGTTTTATTCCCTTTCACTTTTATTGTTTCGATGTCTTAAAGGTATAAATTTGGACCTTACCATTACACCCGGACATCGTTTGCAACGAACGCTGTCCGGCCATCATATCAACATATTTGCTAGTGGTCGTGACCCCTGTTAAACGGCGTTTTCCTGATAATTCGACGGAATATGCTAGTCACCTTCCTGGGCCGAGGCCAAAGATGGCTTAGAGAACCACACTGCGTTGTAGTTACAGGCTCTCGGTCTATGTCAAGACGAAGAAGAAGTAGATGTCTTAAATAAACTTTCTAATACTAGAGATTTCTTCTACAAACAAGGGCTTTTCTTCTATATACTGCATTCGCGTTTACGTTTCTGATTCCAGAAGCTTCTTTTGCAGCTTTCATGATATTTGTCGATATCTTTTTATAGCTTATAGCTACGCTTTCTTCCATTGTTGTACCATTGACTCTTACCTTCTTGTGTAGACGTTTTTTATATTATAATGCACGATTGGCGGTCTCTAAGATTGATTTTATGTTCAGTTTGCATAGTACCAGAGTGTGATGGGAATTTAAACTCCTTTTCTAATATTCAACTTGTATGAATTTTCTGATTTGTGATTATAATAACATGTGAGCAAACGAAAATGAAATCAAGCTTGGCTTTGAAATATTTGTTGTATGAGAAATATGTTGGTGGCACTGTAAGTCTATGTCAAATTTGAGGTTAGCAGGTTAAGTTTTCCGTCAGTTTTGACACACATGACGCAAAACCTAACCTGCTAACCTCGAATTTGACATAGACTTACAGTGCCACCAACATTTTATTCATAAAACGAATATTTCAAAGCCAAGCTTGATTTCATTTTCGTTTGCTCACGTGCAGTACATTACTTGATTTTGGTCCCTGGTGTTGCCCCAAGTAGGTATGTTTGTGTTGCATCTTATAAGGAAAGCAGGTTACTCATTCTGAACACACCTTATTACTATGAGCGGTTCTTTGCCTCCGTTAAACGTTTCTTCATTAAATCTTTGATTCTGTAATTGCTTGATTTCCTATCCTGGCCTTAAAATCTCCTAGGAATATAACTTTACCTATGTGTGGTAATTTTTCCAGTTTCTCTTGTTAGTTAATTGAAATGTTATAAATAGAAACGTGATGTTTCAATTCTGAATGACTGTCTGGTAATATGCACAGATAGAACCTGCCTGAAATTTCAAACAATTGCCTTTCCTCTAAAAGGAATTTTGCTCGGCTTTTTTCAGTGCTCCTCTACGTCTTGTTCCGAAACATTCGAACTCAAGTCATAAAACTAAGGTTTACACACTAAATACATAAATAACTATTATTTAAGTAAAATTAAAGCCAGCAGATACAGGAATATATTCTTACAAAGATCAGTATACATCTTCAGCAGTGAATTATATTGCAATGTATTTTTGTCAAACACTCTTCACACTATTGTTTCAAAACGTCTGTGATTTAGAAAGACGTTCTATCGCTTCCATCTAATAAGAAAAAACGAATTTTAGTGACCCTTAAATAGTAATATAAATTCTATCTACGAACGTGTCATGTTTGTTTTACGAATTAAATACTTAGACATTAAGTTATCATATTCGGTTTGTCAGTTGTTCCCCTTACAAAAAACAAATTTATGTCAGCATCAGCACTTCCATCGAATAAAGTAAACATCAGAATCTATATTATTTATACTAGATCCAGCAGTAGCTTCTGTAGTTTCTTGTTGATTATTTAGAAATAATTTGGCTACAACAATGTAACAGTCACAAATAAGTTCAGAATGGAAAATCAAAAAATAGGAAAAAGTTGCACTATATTATGCACATAGATAAAATGATCTATACACGCAGTTATCAACTTTTATATTAGGTTGGCTCAACTAACACTTGTTTGAGGCGTATGTAGCGTTCAGAAAAAAAAATATTGCGACTTCCACTGCTTTAACATATATCCTGTAAAAAAAGTACAGATTTCCGAACCTGTTTTCTCAGAAGAACGTAATATGTTTTAATTAAAATAGAATGGTGACTGGAAAATCATCCCTTGAGTTTGTGTCGCCAAATTGAGATAAAATGTCTAATAATTAATGCAAAATGGCAACAGCTGACTGCAATAATATGGTACATTCTGGAATGAAATAAGAATCCGCATCCGCACTTGACCAAGAATAGTTTTGATTCGACTGTAAACTTTACATAAAATAACACAATATATTTGAAAACAAAATTAGAAGAAGTTTTCGTAGAAAGTAATTGCAATAAAATATTTTTTCCGAACATCTAACAATCATAACATAAATTAGTTGTTTGATGGACATACTCGTATTTATTGCCTTAATGGGAGCAACAATTATTATTCTCAAAAAAAAGAAGTACAGTAATAAAGTACAAACCGTTTTAATAATCAATAAAAAATGGGGATTTTCCTAGTTTAAATATAAATAGTAACATCTAAAAGGTGAAAAAACTATGACAGTGATAATTGTAATAACAGAATATTATCAAAGGAAACATATAAAAAGTGTGGAGGTTCCGATAAAACAATGACGAATATATAAAAAAATACTTTGTAAGATAAACATTAGAGCTTTTAAAAACTTATTATTTAGCGACAATACAAAAGAAAAGAATCAAATTCAAATCGTGCAGTGCTAAAGTAAACAAAATTATTAGATGGCGCAATATAACAAATAAAAAGAAAATACTATTTTAAAACAGTTAATATTCATACTTTTCTATATATCGTTATGTCAAACAGCTAATCCCACCTCTGATTTCAGAGCTGATAATCAGAATTCTCCATAGATGTTTTGGTCATTCAAACTCTGTAACTGCTTGTTTGTATCATTGTGATAAGAAGTAGTATATATACCATGTTTAGAAAAATTTGGTTTAATTTCGTATTAGTATAGCGTCTAGCGATTATTGGCAAAGTGTAAATTATTGTACTATAAGTTAATACAATGAATTTACTGTTTTATTCAAGTACTGATCGTTTAATTGAACTATATCTTCAACTATGTTACAATTGCGAATCACAATTATGTCGCGAAATTACTACACAGAAATCCAACTAAGAATAAAAGACTAGGGCAAAGACGATTCACCGAAGAAGAAGCCTTGTGAAAAGCGTTAAAGCTCCAAAGCAGCATTAAGGACAAAAAGGAATAAAGGATCTTTCGACCTCTTTTCATCATCTAATCAATTGAGAAACTTGGATTTTGTCAAATCGTGCATGTTTTCTAAATGTTTCAGATACACTAAAGTAGCAAAATAGCATTACAAACAGTAAATATTAAATTCGTCGAAAATCCCTTACCTACTTAAACTTTCAAGATAGTTAATTACAGATCTAAAACGTTCTCTTCTCGTAACTACTTCTAGCTGACAAAAAAACTTGGTAGGTTATAAAGGCAACACGTTGAACGATACATCATGTTCAAACAACTCTCCCTGATAATTCTGCAGGAACAAGGAGATAAACAATCCCTCATTTAGCAGCTGTTGCGGGGATTCCAAAGCGAATTAGGGCATTAATCCTGTACATTATTAAATATCCAACTTGATAACTACATTTCCACGGTTCATAAACTACAGAAGCACTCTTATATGCTCTTGAGACGACAGGCACATTAAAGGAAACAAACAACCTCGCCAAGTTCGGAATTAAAATACCACGTAGGTCTACAACCATCAAAACGTAACTCGCCATTATACTAAATCCGTTATTGTCCTGTACCTTCACACTTCGTCCACACTGCACGCGTCGTTTGACCCCGTGGACGCCGTTTTTGTTCCGGGCCCGGAAAGTTGGGGCCGGAGGCAAAACAATCCCAGAATCATTGTGAGCCATTCCGGAAGGGCAAGATGCGAGGTCGCGCTCATTATAATACTGCCACAATGCCAAATGCAGAAAATTGTTTGCCCGAAACAAGTATTTCACACTTGCTGATGGAACCGGCGAATTTGAGCATCCTTGCAAGCGACGAAAGCGTTGTGTTGGCATTATGGCCCAACTTTGAAGTACAACTTCAAACAATTTTATTAATTCCGAGGTTTTACAACTTCCAGTCATATCTCGACAAAGTTTGTGTCCCCGTTAAATTATTGAGACAAAACAAGCGATGTGAGGTTTCGAAGTAGCCCCTTTCGTAACTGAACGCTGTAGATGTTACTTTTTGGAGTTCCTAAAGTCAATACTGCCAAGGATTGGATAATCAGTAGAAGCGAATGTGCTCGGTAATTATTAACAACTGGTGAAATCATACTTGACGGCAAGGTTTAATTCGAAATAATCTAATAAACTTACCAACACTTTTCAACTATGTAGCTTATTATTATTCTAAAATTAAAGCAACAAATGAGGGCAATATTACTAAGAAAATCAGTTAAAAAATGTCACCACTCGATTGCATGACTAAAGAGAATCGCTCAGACAACCAGCTATCAGTACAATAGATTTAATACTTGTATCATGTCTAAATTTCCATGTAAAGCACTAAATTGTATAAAAAGCTGTACCTTTTTTCGAATCGACTTCGTCTAACAGATGCAAAAAATTACATTCTTTCAAAAATTAGAACTCATACTATTTCATAAGCAACATTTTGTGTATCAATGAACTATGCTTACCACCACCCAAAAATCAAAAGAAGAACTTAAAAAAATAAAAGAAGGGCTATGACGAATGAAAGTATACTTGCCGGCACATAGCACTTAGAAAATTTACACGCGCAGGCACACACAGCATAGGATAAAGTAAGAAGGTAAGCCCAATCAAAAACGAAGTAAGACCAATATTGGAGACGATGAAAAGGTGACACGTATGCACAACAGGACTAGCTTTTCAACCCACCGATTAGGTAGCCTTCTAAGTATTGTTTTCAAATTGAATTGTAAATAAAAATGTTACAAAGATAACTAAGGCTGACACTGTCAAACAAAATACTTAGTAATGTGAATTGCATTAATTCGCAAAGAAAAACTTGCGCTCGCAGACGGAATCTTATTTCTAGTCAGACGCTTTAACCACTCCGTCAGGAACGCAATTTAACATACCGGCTTATCGTTGTATTATGAATGGGAGGGTGAACATAGAACTGTAAAAAAATTACCCATAGAAGAAATATTTTGCTTATAAGCAATATCTTATGGACGAACGAAGCTACATTTATAAGAAACGGCAACCACCATTAACCCCAGAATGTTGCAGCGGGTTCACGATGAAATTATTGTGCGTGCACGTAGGCGCTGAGAAGCTAATGGGGGGGGGGGGCACTTTGAAAACGTTTTACAATAATCTAACTTTTTTTTTGAGCCAAAGAGTTGATTGAGAATTATTTTTGCTTATTACTTGATTTTGTAAGTAATAATGTGCATTATTTTTTCGTCTATACTTCAGCCAAGATAGGAAGGCGAGCCAAGTAAACAAACGCACGTGGTCGGTGAATATCACGTGATAGAAAGCCGTTCTGTGGTTGGCCGTTTCGAAGAGAAAGTTTAACACCGTTTATACGCGTCGTTACACTAGAGGAGGAATGAGCGTTGTTTTGTTGTGCTTTAATTTAGTTGTTTTAGAAATTACTAAACTTAGTATTTTGGAATTTTTAAATTTTTGATCATCTGATCTATACTCAAAAATTAGCTTACCGTAAGTAAAAAGATGCGTTCTTTCAAATTCCGTAATAAAAAAGGGGGGTTTCCATTAAAAAAACATCAATAACGCCATACCTCATACACGGGACACCCTGTATGTATGCATTTTATTTAAAAAAATGCTCAAATAAAAATAAAAATCGACGGGTCCGAGCGTTTTAGCCGGAAACGTACATATTAGGAAATACTGAATTTATTCCAAACTTTACGACCTCACTGTATATTAACTGAAACCATAACCAGAGGATAAAAGTAAATAATAAACTTCTAATGTATATGCATCATTTATTGTGATAGTTAAAGATTATGCATTCAGGGCAAACTTAAAGATATTGTAGTATTTACTTTTGCACCCTCAGTTGCTTGTAAATAATAATTTCATCATTTATTAGTATTTTTACGATTAGAAGCATTTGAATAAGTCAACCACTCGAATATATTACGGTATAAATATTTGTAAGAATTGAAACGATCCTGAAGTTATTCCAGCTTTTAAAATCCTCCTGCTTGTGTGGATGTGAAACTTGATACTACAAAGGGTTGCATTCCAACGCGACATATCTGATGTGATTTTTGAAGCGTTACTTGTGGTAATTATGCGATTTAATAGAAAGGCTGAAATAATTAGGTATGTAATAGCTTTTATTCGCAATCACATTGTAATGTGTCAATTTCATGACATGACAACAACTGGGAACTAGATGATTACTTGAAACTAGCCAGGAAATTATTACATACCCCGAAAAATATTACATACCTGAAGAGTGGGGTGTTTCCATGGTAACAAAACATTGAGTGGGTTGTTTTCATGGTAACAAAAATATTAGCTACATCAAGATATCTATTATTCAGAATTCAATTGTAGTTATTTTTAAAATTAGATGATTGCAAATAAAATAGTATACATACCACGGTGGAAAGTTTCATCCCTGTCTCGAGATAAAGTTAACCTCGACGCTACGCGTCTCGGTAAACTACCTAATCTCTCGACAGTAATGAAACACTTCCCACCTCGGTATGTAATATACTATTATTGCTGCAGTAGCTTTGCCATGCCGTTGTATGTAGCTCGATTGTGCAACTTAGTTGAACACTGTTTCGTTGTTGATATTGCTGAATTGATTTTAGATAGCTTTCTTGATTGAGTCAATGTCTCACTGATAATCAATTATTATCAGTGATCCAGGAGCGCACCCGGACAGTCATGGGATGCTCAGGCTCCACAAATACTTTGTAAAGTTGATCTTTTGCGGGGACAGCCACCGCAGTTGCAATTTATACTCACATGAGTCGGAGCTCACTGAGCGAGTTAGCATTCGACTAATAGACGTTAGATAACGCATCCGTATTGCAGATACTTTACAGATTGATATATTCTACTAGATGCTACGTAGGTGCACCCGACGGACCACAAACCCTCTATAAGTATTATCATCTCGAACACGTACTCCTAAATGTAGTTGTTTACATGCCTGAGTGTGCTTGCGAGCCCCTTATCACCTTGCCTTCCCGGTATCGTATTCAAAACTCCAGACCGAAGGAGGGGTTCCAAATTTTTGGTAAGTCGCCAGTATGTAAATTTATGCATGGCGACCGATTTGAATCCAGGAAAAAATAAATTAGCTCCGAACAAAACATCAGTGTGCAACAAACAAAACGATGAATTAAAGGTGCATATTTTGGATAGTTTCTAATAACTGTATAACAAAAAATTCGATTGAGAAACACGGGTATTGAAATAAATCTGGTACAAATTCCTGAAAAAAGATCCATATTTGAAACCTTTACCCCCTGTTATTTCCATTTGAACAAATTGGCTCAATAATAAGGTGACATCGAAATATGCACCGTCTGTAGGCGGTTATTCAAAATATATTTCCTACATGAGACGCAATAACTTTGAATTTAAGTTTCTTCATAGTGAAAGCTATTCCAGGGGTACCTATATGAAGACGTAACAAATTAAAATGTAGGTTAAGTTTGGTTGATTCTGTACTCTCTTTTTAATTAGTAATTATTCACCAATGTTCTTGTTGATATATGAAGGATTACTACTACTTTAATGCAAAACGAAAGAAGAACTGTAATGTAATGCCAAGAGTTATAGTAAGATAGCGATAGATATTTAACACCACAAGACAGCAAATAACTTCATCTGCGCCAGCAAAAACTGAAACGCAATTGATTTGTAACACTTGAATGGGTCTAAGATAATGTCATTAACGAGCAGTCAAAGTAAGAGGATCCAGAATTCTGAACTTTAATGTACACCATTATATCCTTACAATGTACTTAAAAATCTGAGTTTTTCCCTATCGTTTGTTGGTGTAAGTCATCAAAGAGAAATGTAAGCGTTTTTATTCAGCTATATAAATAAATGTTGATATATTCTTGCATTTATTGCAAAGTATATAAAATGTACTATATCGCTTTTTATAGGCATTTGAATCATAACAACCATAATATTAGAAATATGACGACGTCAGGGCAGAGTACGGTATGGATGTAATAGTAATAATGAGGCAAAGTGAACTCAAAGAACATAGTTACGCAGCAAGTAAAATGATGGTACTTTTCTGTAAATGGTCGGTTGCTTATGTCAAGCTACTTACTTTTGAAGCAGTCCTCGTATAAGCAGTTATACTGTGAAATTAAGGCAATGCAATTTCCTGCTCAATAGTCACAAACTATTTCACCAAGTTGAAATGCTGGGCCACATAAAAACTCATTATCGAAGCTCGGGAAGACAGTAAGATTTTGTGTAGTCGAGTCGATTACACGTACATCAATTACATTTCAGTAATCTAATCCGGAGCAGAAACTTCTGCAATGTTGTAAGTAGAAATGGATTTGTGCGGAGTAAAGCGCTCGTGTTCATCATAGCCCGAGTCTTTTTCGCAGTTTTAATTAAGAATTCATTTGGTTTTGGCGAGATTATTACAACCGCCAACATAAAAAGTGGAGCCCTGAAAAACTCGTTTATAACAAAGACAGTTAGCTAATAAAAGGGTATAAAAATTTAAAACTACCCCGCCAACTACAATATCAAACGCCATCATCAGTAATTGCAAGTTTTCTTGCAGACACTTCCCGCCAGCCGCCGCCACACAACTTAACTCGAAGAATCCGCATAAAAAGTAATGGCCCAGTGTTAACTTTTCCGACCCTATACATTCAGTTATAAGCAGAAAGTCAGGAGTATCTGTAAAGCGGAATGCGACCATAAGACCCGAATAAAACAACCCATTTGAGTTACCAAGGCCCGACGCAGCCGGAAAAACGTGCATGCGTTAGGCCCCTTTCAGACGAAACGACTTTTCGCCGTGCGCCGTATACGGCACAGTGCCGTGCATTCCAAAGATGCGCCGTAGAGCTCACGACTTTTCGCCGTGAACATGACGGCGTGTTATGGGCCGTGATGTATCAGGGTGTTTGTATATCGCTAGACAGCTTGCAACTTCATTAATAATAGATATTGAAAAAACTGTTTTCTTGTTTT
This sequence comes from Agriotes lineatus, assembly GCA_940337035.1. NCBI lineage: Eukaryota > Metazoa > Arthropoda > Insecta > Coleoptera > Elateridae > Agriotes > Agriotes lineatus. Next base: position 11,813 of record CALNHX010009587.1, on the reverse strand, counting down.
AAATGACAGTATTCAGCCTACAAACTGTCATAAATCAGTTTAAGTCATGGCTTCATAATTTATTTTTGCGACACGACTTTGGTTTTTTAATGGAACACCCCGTATATTTGTAGATATTTGAAATCAGCGTAAAAATACTTTGACAGATGCTCAAACAAACATTTTAGAATTCATTATTTTTTTAAAATAAAAAATATTTAGTTCAAGTAGGCCATGACTTACACAAAATTATTAAACATCGAACAAGGAAAGCAAAAGAAACTCCACTTGGCTCCAAATATTCCTCATGGCCGAATTATCGCATCAAACGCACTAAAACCATATAAAACTTTGTTTTTTAAATGGAACAATATGAGTTTCATTAAACAGTTGAAAACTACAACAAAAAACTTTCCAACGATGATCCATATTCGTCATTTCATTTCACCTTTAAAAAAATATTTATTTGAAATATAATGCGAACATAATTATTTCATTTAAAAAATATAGTTTTCAATTGTTTTAGTACGTGTGCTGCGATAATTCGTCCATGAGGAGAGCCAGGTAAACTTTCTTTTGTATTTCTTGTTCGATTGTTAGTGATTTTCGGTGTCATGGACTAATTTGGGCATTTTTTAAAACAAAATAATAACTTTCCAAATTTTATTTTAAGCATACTACCACAGCACTAATTTAAAATATTTAAAAATGTACAGGGTGTTCCATTAAAAATACTAAAGTCGTGTATCAGTACGCAAAAATAAAAGGCCATGGTTTAAATTGGATTACAATTTGTAGGCTACGTACTGGTATTTAAAACAAAACGAAGTTTTTTCAATATCTCTATTATGAACGATGTTACGATTTATAAACACCCCGTATGTAGGCTTCTAATCGTATCTCACTTTTCAGTATTGTGTAATAGATGACTGAGAATGACTCAATTACATTAGAATGTTAATAGCAACATTCGAATAAAGTGCAAGAACAACTCATTAGACGAAATACCAATATGAGAGACGCCATCTCACCGGCGGAAAGTCGTTCCGTCTGAAAGGCTTCATATACCACAATGTATATCAAGACGCCGTGTACGGCACGGAGCCGTGTCCGAGCTTGATAAACGCCGTGGTGTTCACGGCGGCCGTGTACGGCTTAAGTCGTGGACGTCTCGTATGAAAGGCTCCATATGAATCAATAGTCTTCAAAATGCACGGCACTGTGCCGTGCACGGCGCACGGCGAAAAGTCGTTTCGTCTGAAAGGGGCCTTACGTTTTAATAACGCAGCACGGCGGTTTTCTGATGGAAAGCTTTCAAGATTGCTGAGGAGGTAAGCAGGTACAGCTTTTGAATAGTAAATGACAACCCTTCTTAGTGCTTAGTTATTCTAGTGGGAGACATAATCTGCTTAATTAGAATTGCGTAAACTAAAGCAGATTTTGCAGGGAACCATTTTTATTCTCGTCGAGTCCTTCCTCTTTGAACCACTAAATTCCGTGATGATTCAGGTGTGTACCCAAAATATGCATGGAAGAAGGGCGGGGGGAGGCATTATATTTAAAAAAAAGCGTTAATAGTAATTTTTTTGAAAACGGCAGTGAAAACGTCCAAATTGCCATTAAAATACGAGAAATCAGCAGTGAAGTAATCCATTGTTTTAGGACTTCTTGTAAGTGGCGGGGCGATAGGTAAACGTCAACCGACGTCAACATAACCTACAAAAGTTGGTTAAAATGTAAAAAGTGAAAGAAAACACTTTGTAATCGCAGCCGGTAGGATTCGAATCTGCGCTTTCAGGCGTAATCCGATTGATACTCAAACGTTTCCACCGCTCGCCTATGCAAATGCATCTATCGTGCTTGCTTATCGCTGCTTTATAAAGGATACGGTGACACGCCGGCCGAGCGCAAACGAACTCCGCCCGGTGGGTGCCGATGAAAAGATGACGCAGAGATATAGGCACAACACGCGTTTATGTATAGGGATTATTGATCTGAGGTAAAAACCTGAGAGGAGCTTTAGACTTAAGAAACCCTGTATGGGTAATAATGAAATAATATTTTAATTGGTGATTTTGATAATTTACCATTTTTTTGTCATTTAGTTTGATATTCCGGTGAAACTGCATTATTTGTTTATATTCTTTACATGTCTCATTGCATTCTATTCCAGCTTTTTATTATGGTGCATCTATTAAAGGCTGTTTCAATGGATTTACTATCTGTTAATAAAAACAACGCAAAACTGGAAATAGTGAATAAACCACTAGTGTCTGCTATATCATCCCATGGCCTTCTTAACTAAGTGACGTCATAGTACCTTCTTAATATATCTTATTAATATTTTAAATTTCTATCAGTAAAAATATAAGTAGCGGGTATAATGAAAAATAGAATTAAATTTCGGCTTAGGCGCGTCATCTTTGTAAACCCGAGTTCGATTTCCACCGGCTACAGTGGTGTTTTATTTGCAAATTGATGTATTGCACATTACTGTTTCAGTATTATTGGCAACATTAAGATATCTGTGCTTGTTACGTAGCCGTACTTGCGAGGAAAGTTCCGTAAAAACATTTTTACAGATTTTTTTATCATACCATCTGTAAAACCACGATACAGTCAGCTGCGCTTTTAACGTCGTCAACAAACACAGTCAGTTAAAATTTGAATTATGTATATCATTGGATATGTATAAGCGGCGAAAGTAACATGAACTTTTTTCTATTTTGGATCAATGGCAAGCATAACAGAAAACTACACCCTGAGACGAATAATATTCAATTCAAATGAATCGTTCGAACTATTCCTTTTTACTTCCTTTTACAATAAAGGAAGTATTGGATTCACCCCAAAAATTCGAAATTGAGTTTTCAACAGATCTTCACGTTTCAGAGTCCCCTGAACCCAAAAAACATATTTTTTTTCATTGGTCTGTCTGTCTGTCTGTCTGTCTGTCTGTCTGTGAACAGAATATCTCAAAAACGAAAAGAGGTATGGCGTTGAAACTTCATATATAAGTTTTGTGTACTATGTAGATGAGACAGCAAGCTTTTGAAGAAAATCGCATAACCGGAAGTAGGTGTTTACTCTTGTGATTTTTCAGTTTTTTCGATTTTTTCAAAAACGGCTCTAACGATTTTTTTCAAACTTCTCATTTTTATTACATTTTTTATGTGTATTGATGTGAGATAGGTGATTTTCCAGTTGAATACTTCTAAAATGGGTTTCTTTTGTTTTTTTTTCTATTTTTTTAATTAACTCCTATTTTAAATAGAACACCCGGTATATTATTACATTTTTGAATTCAGATTAAAATTCTAGAGAAAATTTGTCTCTTCACCTAACGCTCTATTTTGTACCGTTTTTGTAGAATTTGTAATTTTTGAAAATTTTTGACAAATGCTTAAATAATTTAAAATCAAATTTTTGGCCAATTATAAGATCACTGTAAAAGGAAGTTGTGTGCGTGTTTCACACCAGATTTTGAAATCTACGTCCATCATTATTTTTTGGGTAAGAAGATAACCTTATTTGCATATACATATTTTTGCTATGGTTGCAGCGGTTATCAGCAGCCTATAGTGTACCTATATCACATTGTTAATTCGATTATATGGAACCATTTATCTTTTTTATAGTATTTATAGTTATTTATTTATTTATTTGAAATAGTGTTTGCTAATAATACTTCTGTAATTTGTAAGAATGTACTTTTTGAAAGTAAATGTTACTACACGCGTCTATAACTCTATGAAGAGAGAAAACAAAAAAATATCACTCATGGCTCATGAGGTAAATGTATTTTTAGAAACTAATTCCTCTAATACATTCATACATTTTCTGTAGAGGGTGGGTAGGTGTCAGGGTTGGATTTGAGAAACATTTTTTGCTTCAGGCTAGGCTGTGGCACAACATCAAATATGGAAAAGATCGAGGGAAGAAGGAAAAATATATTTATGGCCGCCACCTTTTATGGGATATCAATTAACGGGCGGCCGAGGTGGCGGCATATCGAAAGCGCCTGAAAACGCTCCAGTAGCCTTCATTTCGCGATAAATAAAAACAAGCATACCATAAAAGCCGGGAATATTTTCGATATACGCCGCAATATTGGCGCTTTATTGCTCCCAAAGCATAAATACGTGTAATTCCACTTGGCAATACGTTTTTGACCCTTCATTTATCGCTGGTTTATTGTTCGCTGAAGGCAAATATTTCAGAAATCTGTCGGTGTCGACGCCAGCCATACGTCAAAAGCACAGCAGCGACGCTTGTCAACCTAAATAAATGGAATTAAAGAAGTTCGTGAGACAGATTCCAAAATCCGACAACGTCGACGAGCAGTAAATCAAAGCGGGCAACAATTTTTGCTGATTAGATATACCTTATAATATATTCATTTAGTGTTTCAAGGCGGCTCCGATTTATGCGGCCCCCATTGAAATATTAAATATGCAGTTGTCGCCATGGCGCTCCTAATTCTCGAACTGAGACGAAATGGAAAGCATCAAACTGAATTTATGGAGCATAAATTTTTACATCGCCAAGATGCGTATCGTCCTGAGCGGGTTCAGTGCTTGATCGCTGTGTAAATGATGATTGCATATCCGGATTTCGCAGCATTCATATATATGGAGCTTAGCATTACGGTATATCTAAGACTATTAGCCATAAAATCGCGGATTCTGGATCGCAGATAGTCAAAAAAACCGAAAGCGCCAATCGCAATGAATTATTCCGCCGAAACGTACTTCACCTAGCGTCTTACAATTATTGCAGCGAATGTTCTAAAACCATCCCGGGAAGTATGGATTAGTCAAATTTATGCAAAACGCACTTAGTCTTACGTTTCAGGTTCGCCTCTCTATATAAGCAAACAGGGCTTACAACTAAGCGGTGAAGTAAAACGCCCCAACGTCAAACAAATTACTTTAAGCTCCCTTTTAGTAACTGTGTTTTATTAGCGCGTTTTAGGCTCCCCTCGTTCACTTAAATATATCATTCGCTTCAACCTTTATTTCGTAATTACTCCGTGATTGCTTGTGACCGCAGCCCTTATTTGTATAACTATCCGAAAGAGGCGCCGGCTCGATATCCGCAGATTTCCCATTACTATAGCCAGACAGCTGATCTTGAGGGGGATGTAAAGTCAACAAAAACCAGAGAAATGCAGATTCATCACTGTCATCCTAGCACGCAGCGGAGGAGAAAAAGCGGTTAGTCGAGGAAAAAATGAACTCCCAGAAAAAGTGACGAAAATTATATTTGTAAATTTTGTAAGTGAATTATTATCTGCTAAAAGATACTTCACGGTCGCAAAGTTAATTCAACCATAACCCCTTTTCCTACAAAAAAAACTAGAGACGTTAACTACAATAAGAGAAACATAATGAAGCATTTTGCAATATAGGCAACCAATACTACGTCTGCTGCCTTAAGGGTGAACAGTGCAGCGTCGTTAAATTTATTCAATTTTTAATCAGTTAGTAATATTAAATGTGCATTATTTCAACATATTGCTATACCTTCACGTATAGTGATATTAATCTGTCCATGAATTATATTTTTATTTTATCAATTTAAAATTTCCGTATTTATGATTTGAATATCAATAATTATTATTTGTGCAAGCTCCTGAAAAATCAGGGGTGGATTCCTTTTATCTAGATTGCTTATTTCTGAAATCTGATTTATAAGTCAAAATGACTTCTGTCAAATGATATGTCAAACAGATTTTAAAATTAAATTACAAATACCAGATCGTTTCACTAGTACACAAAAATATTAAATCAGTAAGTAATAACTAATTCACCTTTATAGTCTTTATTTCCTTTTCTAGTAATTACCTTACTACACAATATCACCCACATTTCACTCGAATTCAACAATGTTCCGGGTGTCGACCAACCTGCTCCCCTCTGCCTACGAATCCAACCTCTTAATTACCTTTTCGCAACAAAAGGTTCCACTGACAGGCAAGATGTCCAAACTGTCCAGAATTAGTAATGCAAACTTCCCCTACATCATGTAACCAAACAGACCAAATCTGCAGCCACCTAATTCCAACACCGCATCTACCAACTTCCTGAAATGTGCCACCTCAACCAATAGTCCTCCTTAAGTAACAAACGACTTCCGGGATTGGACCGTGTCATGATTGAGATCGAAGAACTCAAAGTTTCGCCCACTTTCGTTAGGGGCTTCATCAGGAGGAAAAAAGCAAAAGAGGGAAGAAAGACTATTGCTGCAGGAGGATCGGGGTTTTGGAGGTTTGGGTGGCCGTGGATGAAGATGGCGATTGATGGCAGACTGTATATCCCTAGCACGGTAACCGTTATTCCATATCCCAACCCGATAATATCCATGCTGAATTAAATCACATTCGGAAAGCTCTTAGGAATAACGGTTACCGTGCTAGGAATATACAGTCTGCCATCAATCGCCGGAAAGCTCTTAGGAATAACGGTTACCGTGCTAGGGATATACAGTCTGCCATCAAACTTCCATCATCTGCAAATCCCCATTCTTCTTTAGCAGAAAGATTCGCGAAGCCATTGAGATTTGCAAACACCCTAATAATCTCAATCGGGACGAAGGCTTTCCCCTTCCTTCTATGTGGAAAGTGTTAATTTCTAAGCCCCGCCCTCCGCCACTGAACCGCGACGGCATTTGCTGAATCGCGACGGCGCTTGCTTATAAATTCTCGCCTTTCTTCTTCCGATAGTCAGTCGAGTTTCGCCTCTGACGTGGTTCACACGTTGAGTTACCGTGCTCTTCTGTCCCTTCCCTTGCAAAGAGTTTCGCCTCTGGCGTGGTTAACACGTTGAATTACCGTGCTCTTTTGCTTTTTTCCTCCTGATGAAGCCCTTTACGAAAGTGGGCGAAACGTTGAGTTCTTCGATCTCAATCATGACACGGTCCAATCCCGGAAGTCGTTTGTTACTTAATGACAATGGCCGTGAAAGCCTCAAAAATCATCAATAGTCCTCCTTTTAAACTCTCCCTTAACACCAAACAGTTTGACGTAATCCAATTCGATTAATATATGATGTCAAATGTAATTCTCCAATAAAATTGACTTAGTACTTTTCTCCATTTATTCACATTTGTAGATTAATTCCGCTTTTCGATTAGTTTTTTTACCACATACTTGTAAGCGTCCTTAGTGTTACATCTTTACTGGTTCTTCGATTAAATTTCATTTTTATCTCACCACCCCAATTTAGTTTTTAACCCTCTTTATTATCCAAACATTACTTAATTAAAAAACTAGGGTTTATTTTAATATGTTTAATTACACCAAAATTAGTTCAGCTACATTTCTTCCAATTTGTTATTTCTCAATAATTAAAACTTTTTACATTCTATCTCCTAATATTTGATTTCTACCTAGTATTCATAATAATTTATTTCAATTAAATTAAGTATTTGTCTTTTCCTTCAAACCTTATTTTTTTTAAATATTATATTATTTTTGAATCCATCTGTTTCTCAATTAGCCATATTCCACTCAATTATAAATTCTATTTTCCTTTCTAATTGCATAATAATTATTCACATTCCCAATTCATATTTAAATAGATTTTGATTATATTCTACTATTGTACTCCCTTAATCCTTTCTAAAATTTATTTTTATACCCCTATGTATATCACTACAATATACCGTGTGTTATGGATATGAGTACAAATATTTTAATCCGTAATAGAACTCGCGAAACTGAACAATTTCTCCATTTATGATTTTATAGAAAACACCCACAAAACTGAGTTGGAAATCAAAACAATTTTACTCTAAAAATGCGTACCCGTCTATGGAATAATATTTTAACGGCGCAAAACGCAAAAAACATTTCTTTGATATGCAAACCAACAAAAACTACATAGGTACTGATAACACCTTTAGTTCGCAACTGGTCACCAACGTACTTTATCAATTGTGGTAGGTAAGTTATTGACCGCATGTGCAAGAACTTTGCAGTTTTAATATACTTGTGTCGTTCACCTTTAACTTAGATTTGCTTACGAAGCGGCTCGTCAAATTTAGGGGAGATAAATGATTGAAAAAATATACGATTAAATGAAAAGAGTTAGCTACTATGGTAACAGAAAAATAATTAGCGAGTATTACATTTGCTTGTTTATTCATGTTAAGAAGGTATGAAGAACGCATTTCCAAATGTTTTTTTACCATTTAAAGTATTTTTAAACAGCTTTCTGGAAAGATTAACTTCGTAAATACCATGGAGATATTTGAAAAGCTTTCAAAAACTTAATAAGGAGAAATCTAGACAAAAGTAACAATAATGTTTTTTGTGGTTTAGAAGGTTCGGGATGTTCAAATTATGTTTAAAATTATTTCTTTATCGATGGTTAATGTAAAATACTATTTGATCTAAGGTTGTTTTTGACTTTTTGGGTGGAAGTAAACTAAATTCGCACGCACTTAGACCTCAATGTAAGCCCGTTGTGCTACCTCCAAGTTACGTGTGAGTATATATTTTGTGTGTAGTCCTGTTACTCTACCTTATAGACTACCCTTCAGTGGAAAGATACGTTAATTTTATCTTAATGAAAGGTCACCCGATTCGAACCGAGGACTTATTGCCAGCCTGGCACTCCATCCACTGCGCCACCGAGCACGGATCTAAGGTACATGAAAGGTATTTTTGAACCACAACAACACCTTTAGTAAGTGCATCAATAATAATAATAGTACATTTTTTTATATTAAGTAGTATAAGAGTGCTGATACTTTGATTAGTATTACTTCGTAATTCTAAGAATATTAACTATTTCCTTTCATACTGAACAAACATAATGAACTGGATCAACTTGCAGAATAACAGCGATAATTGGTTTACGATGAACATCTAAACTCAAGTTTGAATTTAAAAATGTCTGCAATTTTTCTTACTGGTATTCGTCTACATGTATACGAGTATAGCTAAATCACACAGTAGCAACGCAGGGAAACGAAAAAAAGCTATTGGAAGACCACAAAGAAGAGAGACACATAATAGGTGAGAACTTTATCCAGAAACCTCAAAACAACGAAATAGAGGAAATTGAAAAGGTCTACATTGAAAAGTGGGCGAATATAATAAGCTTGAGGTGGTTCTTATGTTGTACCTTATTCTTTTTCAATTATTATACAGTTATCAATCTTAAGAGTTTGAGGTACAAAGAGATAATATTTTATATTTAGTTTAAAAAATTTACGAAATCAGCAACGTTGTCGTAACGTAAAATAACACAACAAAATAAAACTGCAACTGATTAAATTGAACTACTAAAGTCAGAACCAGAAGCTGCATTTATGTGTTTGCAGGAGGTCGTGGGTCGAACAATCGCCTTAACATCACGTATCTGGGATAAAAAGAATCTAAGAAATCTTATATACAGCTTCGATACGGCGTATGCTTTGTAAATCATTCCTGATGCATTTGCGAAAGTGGTATATAAATCTCGAAAATCAGGCCTCGGGAGGGCTTATAAAAGTAAAATACAATAGTTTCCCTGATTATTTATAGCCTCTTTAGTCCGTAATTATTGCTTTATTGATTTATTGTGTTCGCGTAGCCACCTGAACAGCAATTCTTCTCCCAAAGAAAGCTTTGGATTTTTTCTGGGCGAGAACAATGCCTGCAATACGCTAAAACAAAACAAAAACCAATTTTCGCATTTAACCAGAATGTTGAATATTCATTTGGCGAGTATCATGAATAATGTAACTACTACATAAAAGCATTCAAATAAATTGTTAAATGGGACAATAACTTAATTTCCAACATTTCAAGGAATGTAGGTTAATTGGAACAAAGATTTCAAAGGACGCAATCCAAAGTTGGTAGCAATAAATATCTGGAAAACTGGATCGAGGCCTCACCTGAATTGAAACTTTTGCCTAAGAGATGTGCTTCCAGAATTTTTATTCTAATTAGGGGAAAGTTTTACTTTACATTTTCACGCTGATAACAGAAGTAGTTAGAATAATCAGCTACCTGAGAACTTTTCAGGAAAGAACTTTTCTCATATGTTTTTATGGGGAACGTAGCCGACCTACTGCTATAAATGTGAAAAGGATTTTTACTACAAATACATCTCCATACTAAACACATTAATATTAAATGATCAGGAAAAAATTAAAATTGAGATTGCAATTATACTATGCATTGGAGTGATTTCAAGATTGCATTTATTTTAAAAATAATTTGAAGCAATTATTACTTTAAATCATAACTTAGAAGTTACCAAAGCAATAACTTTGATGGTAGAATGTGTCTTCACGACCCTTAAGAATTTAGCGTTTTTTACGTACTTGTTCCTGTTCATAAAAGCTTATTTATTTATTTATATACCGATTGTAAAAGTTCTAGTTTACTTAAATATAATCCAAAAAATCTGACAACTTCCCTGATGTACGAGTATTAGCGAACAAGTCTGCAAACTGTCAAAGCAATTAAAGGCGGCGGTTGGATTTCTTGTTAGCCCGACCATTATTAATGCCCTGCTGAATAGTGCCACTATTAGCTGACAACAGCTAGCATAAACATATCTTTAATAATTAATAACTTGAAATTAGTTCCCAAGTTAAGTAAGCAGCCGCAGGTTCACAAATAAACCGTAGCAAAACTTCGTTGTGGTGTAAACTTCTTTGCTAGTAACCAGGCTCCATCTTCTAATGAAACAGCATGCGGTTGAAATCCGTATCTGTTTTTATTGCAAAATTCACTACGGCTGCCATTTTGCACTTTCTTGGTTTATATTAATCCAGGCGCAATTAGCCATTTCTACTACCAGTTGACTTAGAAAACTAAAGTTGGAAATAGCTAACGTATCTGTGGGATATGCAGTTAGTATTACTAAAATCTATAAAATACAAAAACTGGAACAGGCACTCAAAGCTTTTTTAAGTTAAAATTAAATTGGACGTGACGCGGTATATTTAATTGATTTTAACTCGGAAATGGTTTTAATGAGGAAGTCTGCAACTTTCCACAAAAAGTTGCTCCCTGTAGACATTATTGTTCCACAAAAGTTGGCAAAAACTTGAATAAGAAAATACCCACCAAAAACTTATACGCAAGGACTCAGATTTGACCTATCAATGGTTATGACGTAATGGAGAATTATTTTGCCTTTCAGTCATTTCTTTAACCAAGCTTCGCGTTCTTAACAAAACATTTTTATTTACGAAAAATATAGCTAGTTTATCGCTGTTTCATGGTTTGCCAAATGCAATATTACATACTTTCCAAGCATAAAATGTCTAGACTTGCTAATTTTCCTATTAAATATGATTTATTATCAAGTATAGCCTACGCAAATCATGCTGCCATAGTGACAAGAGATTCTAAGGAATTGGAACAGGCTAATGATGGAATACGTAAAGAAAACAGGGCTGATAATAAATGAAGCAAAAACAATGTTTATGGCTTGCAACAGAGGCAAACGATTAAAAAACATTTTAGGTGAGGCAGTCCTGATAAGCAAAAAGAATGAAAGAGTAGATATAAAAAAAATACAAGCATGCTACAAGGCATTCAATTGTATAATAAGAAACTCCTGAAAGGTAACAATTAAGTTATGGAAACAGGCTTACATACGACTCAAACTATATGTTATTAATAGAAGAGGAAGAAAACAACTGCAAATTCGAAATGGAATAATAAGAACAGTAATGCGCCATAAACAAAAACAAAATCGATAAAATAATATGAAACTAAAATATAGTGACCGCAATCAAATCTCAAAGAAAAATATTTGAAACGTTGGTATCCTTTGGCTGCAGTGTATATTTTCCTGTTTGGTGTTAAAACCAACTTGCTTTTT